>JAOPHQ010002025.1:0-55000 GCA_030340625.1 Merluccius polli
ACACAAAATGAAAACAAAACAGTTTTCCTGGTACAGAAATATTGCGTTTGAAATTAAATATTCTGGCTGGACTACTATTATGTCTGACATAAATACTTGAAATTAACATGATTCCTCAATGTCTATTGACATATTAGGGTCATTTTATGATTACTTTGAGTACATTTCTTAGCTCCTTTAAGCTATAATCGTTATAAGAAAATATGATGTGTGTAAAATATCTGTGTGTAAAATATCTGATGTGTGTATTCAGGTCATAATTTAAAGAGACAATGTGTTTATTTCATAATTCAAAGAGTGTTTATGTTATCATTTAAAAGGTCCTATGTTAACTTGATGGTTAAAACAGTAAATAATCATAATTCATGGTTAAAAAAGCTACAAACAGTTCATGAATGGTGTAAAAATGATAAAATACTGTATAGGAGAAATGCTATATAGTTAAAAAATATTTCATTAATTTAATTACTAATGTGTTACAGTAGTATTGTGAGAATTGATGTGATTTCATATACTATACTCTACTATATACTATATGGTCACAGTGAAGTGGGAGTTCATTGACTCAATGTAGTAATAGCCTTATTCTCATATAGGCTAGGTTTTTGAGGTTCCCTGGAGATACCCTTAGAGTTGGATTTTGGATTCTCCTTGACGAAGGAGATGGCGAGCCAGTACTGAACCAGATCCCCTCCTTATTCCAAGGAGTTGGAACCATCTTTGCCAGAGGAGGAGACCATCCCGGCCTTCATTCCTCATCAATTGAGTATACCTCAGTGTGGTAGGACTGTGACAACTTCACACCTTACCATATGACTTAGCACTTTGAAACTGACACTGACTATCTGACTAAAGCTAGCTGAACGGACGACAACTAACTAAACTGGAACTTGAGTGGATCAAGGAATCCTGAACTTTATTAATCCTATACTCTAATTCCATAACAAAGACAATTCTTTGTGGATTTGAATTGCGTTGATATTATATTTCTCAGGTGTTTTATGTTAATTTGTACCCTAAACACTGTGAAACTATTTTGTTCCAAAGTCCTGGTTTAGAAAGGAACTTTTGTTATTTTTTCATTGTACAACTTTCAATATATTCACAATTGAAGTTGAAGTACTCTGTGATTCCAGTTGCTTATTGTGTCTGTCATTCTCTTTCAACTCCTCCTAAGAACCTAGACACTGGTCCTAAAGGTAATTGAATATTGTGATAACTACACGTGGGTTACACTGACATGTCCGCTGACATCTCTCTCTCTCTCTGTTTGTACACACACACACACACACACAGAATAAATACGAATAATAAAATCAAACATCCATGAATCTCTTTTTACTGGATATTCAAACTTGCCATTTGTTTTCTCCACTGTCTAACAACGCGGAGAGCTTCATCCTCTCTTGCCTCTCTCTCGTGTGTGTGTGGCGATAGCACCACAGGTGTGCAGTGTCACCCAGCCCCAGAGTCTAATCATGCTGACTCAGGCCAGGTGCGGCTGCTAAAACAAGCTATCAACCACACACACACTCCACATGTTTCTTCTACGAACAGACACCCGTAAATGCAGACAGACACCCGCAAATGCAGTAGTTCTGAAGTGTCCAGCACACATTAGGATTGTCTGGGCCAAACTAGCACGGGTGACTGCTTGTGTCGTGGCCTAACATGATCTGGTTTCCCTGGAAGACATTGTCTGACGTGGGGGAGATTGTGCGACGGTGAGCCGTGGGTCTTAACAATAGAAGATGACAGAGATTGGAGATTCACAGCGCACTGACACCGAACCTGTCTTCCCCTCAGCAAGCTGACCTTTTTGTGGTATGTATGTGTGTGTGTGTGTGTGTGTGTGTGTGTGTGTGTGTGTGTGTGTCAGTGATTGATTCTTGTACTGTGTGTGTCTTGTATGTATGCATGTATGTATGAATGTGGTGTGTGTTTGCAATCTTGCTTGTGTGTGTGGGTGTGTGTATATTGCACGCGCGTGCCTGTGTGTTAAGTTAACTTTTGGTGCTTATCATGTGACTGCCAATATTTCTGTTTGGACCAGAAATAGACACAGAAAAGTATCTTCAACCTGCACAGTAAACTTAGCAAATCTGATTCAAATTCCTCGTCAAAAAAAAAAACGAATGTCGGAAAGCTAAACGCAGATGGAGAAAAACAAAACTTCAGATACACAATGACATTTACAAAGAGACATTTTATATACATTTTTTCTAAGCCTCTCCTGAGAAAGAATAATCTTGATGCATCAGTAATCATTTTTTCCATGATTCCAGGCATATATCCAACCTATCGTTTCCAAGACATTTTTTAGCTTTCGGACCCCATCACACAGCACTGCACAGCACTCTTTTTAAATGACATTTGCTTAAAAATGTCAGTTCTAGTATTATTAGATCTCAATGCTGCATTTGATACGGTGGAGTATATAGTAGTATATTGATTGACAGGCTAGAAAACTGGGTCAGGCTATCTGGTACAGCACAAAATTGGTTCAAGTCCTACCTAAAAGACTATTTTGTATCTGTTGGTAACTGCATATCTGAGCGAACAAAAATTACATGTGGGGTTCCCCAAGGATCAATTCTTAGGCCGCTTTCATTCAACACAAATGTATATTTCTTTTGACTATGGTCTCATCGATTCACTCATCGAATCCAGTGAGCAAATCAATCCCTAGATGTTCTATAATGTACTCCTGCTAAATACAAAAATACAACTGAAATAATTATTTTTGGTGCCAAAGACAAAATAGTTATTACGCTTATTATGAATCTCTATCATTAAAGACGGAAAAAAAAAAAGTCAAAGTTGTAATGGACTAGGATCTAAACTTTAATAGCCACATAAAGACCATTACAGAATCAGCCTACGTTCACCTTAAAAACACAGCAACAATTAAAGGGTTGATGTCCAAACAAGACCTGGAAAAACTCATCTATCCTTTCATGCTTGACTACTGTAATGTCGTTTTCACAAGTCTCTCTTGAAAAGCCGTTCGACAGCTCCAACTCATCCAGAAGGCTGCTGCTAGAGTTTGAACTAAGACTGAGAAAGCAGACCACATTACTCCAGTGCTAAGATCACTACACTGGCTTCCTGTTTGCCAGCGAATGTAATTTAAATATCACTAGTAGTGTATAAAGCAGTAAATGGGTTAGGACCAAAATACATCTCTGATCTGCTTGTGTGTTGTGAGCCCCTAGAGGTCCCAGGTCATCAGGGACCGGCCTGCTCACTATTCCCAGGGTTTCGAACCCAGCGTGGTGAAGCAGTTTTTAGTTTGTATGCACCAAAGATCTGGAACAAACATCCAGAACATGCAAGGTCATCCTCAGCACTTTATTCTTTCAAATCTGGGCTCAAAACATTTCTGTTTGCCGCATGTATATCTCATTTTTTGTCTTTCACATTTCTTTTCTATTTCTTGTATTTGACATTTCTCCTTTTTCTTGCTTTATTATCTTTCTATGATTGTCCTTTTATTTCTTTTATTTCTTCCTCCTGTCTCATAGAACTTTCCTGGAAAGCGCTATGAACTGCCCTGTGTTTGAATGGTGCTGTATAAATAAACTTGCCTTGCCTGGCCTTTGTGTAGCTATGTATTTAATTTGCAACCCGAGCCCCCTCCTTAACCCCCTTAACCTTGGGCTTGTTGGTGTTTATGTGTGTGAGGGGGCGGGCGTTGTTCATTCCGAGGGCTGTGTACATTTCCATATTGTCAAGGGGAGCGATGACAGAACATGGAGATATGTCGATGCCTCACAAGGTTATTCCAAGTACGATCTGTGGTTCAAGTACCAGCATCTACCGTCAGTGCCATCAGCTTCCATTTTTACCCACAACAAACACACACACACACACCCACATCACATTGTTGTGCAGCTGTTTTGCAATATAATCCACACTAACAAATTCCTTTCCATTATGCTTTTCCCTGAAACATGAAGTGAGGGGACCGAGGGTCTGAGGGAGTTGACAAACTGCTGTAATATGTTAAATATCCCCCTCAGACACACGGTGTCTGAGGGGGACACCCTAACTCCCAGGTGCACTTCAGAGCAGGAGAGTTGGCACCTATCTGCTTGTGTGCTAGACGGAGAATATATGTCGAGAATCATTTTCAACTCTTTTCCCAACTATAATTAATAAATACAAACTTTTTTGAAATCTTGGTAAAAAATACATAATATCAGCAAAAACCTGACTGTAAAGTTGGCTGACTGGCTGAAAGTGTTTACTGATGGTTTGGTTTTAGGTTTTCGACTTGTATTTAGCCCAGTGGGATTGCAACCAAAATATTTGTCAATGTCAAAACAGCATTAATCCATTTTCTAAAAATAAGAGTCCTTGAAAAGGAGCACAAGTTCACTCCTTTCTATTCGTCGAGGGGCTGACAGCTGTCAAGGCCCCTCCGAGGGGTGAAGAAGGTTGACTCAATTTTTTTCCCAACACTCCCAAATTTATACAAACGTTTCCGAGCCAAAGTTCACGCCCCTTGTTCAGAAGTGCGTTTGTGGTGAAACGTCGGACGGAGATGAATGATTGGCCGTCGCCACGAAACAGACAGGGAGAACCATCATTACACCCACATTAACCCCACCTGTTGGAAGGGGCTATGGGTTCAGATCCCGTTTGCAGCGGGCCCATAAAAGCTGAAAGGTTTGCCGACTAACCCAACGCATTAGGTAGGACTGTGAGTGAATTTGTATTTACATCATTTCCAATGTTTCGGTCATTGCATAATCAACACGAGCGCTATTCGTCGTCAGAGCATTCAAGCAGCGCGCCTGGCGCCAAACGGTCACCGCTCGCCAATGCGGGGACGACTGTTCCAAGAATACGATGATGTCATTGTCAGTTTGGAGCTCACCCACCACAGAGGCGGCCTGCGCTTTCCACTCGTCGTCCGGCCCTCCTGTGTTTCAGCTCCTCCTGTGGTCCGCTGGAGGCAGATAAACGGAGACGGGAAGAGAGGTGTGTGTGTGTGTGTGTGTGTGTGTGTGTGTGTGTGGGGGGGGGGGGGGTGGTGGTGGTGGTGGCGGTGGAGAAATGAAGCTGTCAGAGTGGAGGATGACACAGCTCCCTACAGATGGCTCTCTGAGGAGTGGGTAATGCTATCCCTCAGGTGGCGTGTAACTCATACCTGAGGGGGGGAAGAGGTTAGCGCACCGATACACTCAATCCCTTTTGATTACCGCCACCGACTGGCAAAAGTAATTAAGCTAATACAGTTTAATTATGCTGAGTACGATTCGAGGAACGTTTCATTCATTCCCCCTAATGACGGTGCAGTGTGTGTGTGTGTGTGTGTGTGTGTGGGGGTGATTGTGTGGCTGTTGTTGGCCTTTTCTGTTGCCACGGTGAACGACCATTGAGCCATGCAGAGTTGTTTGCTAACTAATCGTCAGCCAACTAATTGGGAAGCGCTGCTTATCGGCTAGACAATTGTTTCAGAGATTTCATTTGTTTCTGCTGGTGTTTATTCGATGAAACTTTTCATTGTGACGCTGGTAATGTCGTCGGCGCTCAGAGGTTCATGATCATACAGTGACCCCGAGATGAGATGGCGTAGCTCTGAAATGTTTTATTCTCCTTCATGTGAAAATGTGTGCCTCCAATTATAGTCATTACACCAATTTGTAGTGTACAGCATTTTTAATGTGTTGGTATTTTGTTATGAATACATATGAAATATACATGAATTATATTGTTCAAGGGTTCATTATGTGATAGTGTGTTACTTTTCAGGAATGGGGACAGTGTCGTTGAAATAACAGGATTTTTATTTTCACACCATAGGCCTATATGCATTATTTCCATAACATTCACTATTCTGTCCATTTCTACTGCAAACTTACACCAAGTGTGTTTTTGTTATTTGAATCTGCTGTTGAACTATCACATCTCACCATCACTATCACTTAAGGCATTCGCAGCACACCTTGGACAGCGTTTTGTCCAAGGTGTTTAACTGTCTGCTTCACAAGTGGCACCTCTTGGTTTTCATTGGTCCATTCATTCTGAATGGAAGACAACCTAGAGGGTGTAAAGCCAATTGTTTGAGTTGCCAGCTGGACCCTGTCTGATAAGAGACACTTTTACTGCAAGGTTAATTTTGTGGGGTTTTGCAAATAGACACAATAGAAATTGTGTGTGTGTGTGTGGGTGTGCATGTATGTGTGTGTGTGCGTGTGTGGGTGCGGAAGGGGTGCAGAGGTGAAGAGGTGAAGACCTTTACAAATGGAGAATGGATAAAACTCAATTTTGAATCTCGATTGGGTAAAAAGTGGGGCTGACCTGTTGTAGTCGAAGTCCAAGTATCTTTTTGTGAGCATCTTGTGCTACGCTAGAGATAAACAGAGTGCAGAGATCAACCGTGTCAACCTTTCTCATCATCTTGGTGCATCGGCCGGAGGAAAAATTATGTGATGAATAAATTATGTTCTTTTTTTATACTGCAAGATCAGCTTCGTCGGCCTCTCCTGGGGGAACAACTCTCCGACAACACGCACACACACACACACACACACACGTTAACACACTCCCACACATATGCATGCATATACACTGATGGTCAGTCTCACACATGCACACACACACACACACACACACACACACACACGTAGACACACACACACACACAAGCACACACACACACACGTTAACACACTCCCACACATATGCATGCATATACACTGATGGTCAGTCTCACACATGCACACACACACACACACACACACACACACACACACACACACACACACACGTAGACACACACACACACAAGCACACACATACACACACACACACACACACACACACACACACACACACACACACACACACACACAGAGCCTCGGAAAAGGCTTTGCCAAAACCACTGTGTTATAAAGAGAAGAGTTATAAAAAGGCGGTCTCTACAGGGAGTCTCTTGACCTGTGCATGTGGGAAGCTGTTCTCTGTAGGACAGAGTACAGGAGAGCAGAGAGGAGATGAGAGAGGAGAGGACAGGAGAGAAGAGAGGAGAGGAGCAAGAGGAGGAGAGAGGAGAGGACAGGAGAGTAGAGGAGAGAGGACGGAGGAGAGAGGAGAGGACATAGGAGGAGAGTAGAGGAGAAGGGAGAGGAGAGAGGAAAGGAGAGGGGCAAGGGGAGAGAGGAGAGGAGCAAGGGGAGAGAGGAGAGCAGAGGAGCGAGGAGTGGAGAGGAGAAACGAGCAAGAGAGGATAAAGCTCTCCGCATTGTTAGACAGTGGAGAAAACCAATGGCCAAGTTTGAATATCCAGTAAAAAGATTCACGGATGTTTGATTTTATTATTCATATTTATTCTGTGTGTGTGTGTTTGTGTGTGTGTGTGTGTTTGTGTGTGTGTGTGTGTCTACAAACCCGCCCATCCAAACCCCAACCCTGACACTTATTATTATTAAAATGAAAAATAAAAAAAGATGAAAGGGCATTTGGAGGGGGGATTCGGCCCTCTTGTTGGCTATATGAACGAAAGTTATGAGCTTATATTATTGAAAAATATATAAAAGATACAAGTAGAGCGGATATCATTAAACTTGTTGGGAACATGTTGCGGGCTGTCAAAAACATTTATGAGTCTGTTTCAGTGGTATTAAGGGAGGACCATAAATCTACTGGTGTATCCTAAAGCTAGTCATTTCTCTCTCTCTCTCTCTCTCTCTCTCTCTCTCTCTCTCTCTCTCTCTCTCTTGCCCCCCCCCCCTCTCTCTCCCTCTCTCTCTCTCTCTCTCTCTCTCTCTCTCCCATCTTCTAGCATTTTCACCTCTGGGCTCTTCTTTCCTCATCTCATATTTCAGGGGAGCGCTCAGCACCCGATTAAGTTCCTGTGCTCGTAAAGATCCGCCATCATTTTTTAAATTCATCTGTCGCTATTGGATTTTCTTTTTAGCAGAGTGAAGGGAAGGTGAGAGAAGGGGAGGGAGGGAGGGAGGGAGGGAGGGAGGGAGGGAGGGAGGGAGTTGTAGCTCCAGTTTATTATTCAATGTTGCCGCAACAGTAACCACAAATGTCCTTGATCTGACAGATCTGGATGAGGAGGATAGACGTTCAGAGTCCTGTGAAATGGAGTGCAATAAAAATAAAATATTAAGGCATGTATATTATATATTATATTATATATATATATATATATATATATATATATATATATATTCACACGTTCACATTTATTTCAGAAATGCTTGCCTGTTCTGCGATGAAATATTCATGGTTTTTCCATGCTGAACCCAGTGTGGTGTCAGGAGGGCTAGAAGTCTGTGTTGTCTCCACAAGGTGGAGTCATGCTCATTAGCTGTGACTATAACACACACGTCTCAAATGTTACAAGATATTCACAGCCTAGAGTACCTGTCCTGTGTTCATGAAAAAAAAAAAAGCCCCCGGTAACCCAAACTGTTTAATATAATTAGAAATACATCGACTGGAAGAAACTTTTAATTATTTTAGATAAATATTTAAATTGCATTTCGGGAGTGCGTTGCCTTGACGTTCGTATATTGCTCAGTGCTGTAACGGGTTGTGTATTAATGAGCAAGTTGCTGAATGAACAACTTGAGTGAACTCACTAGAATGGCATGAGCACAACTCACTGTGACACATTTATCAGCCTTATGCATAGTAAACCTCCACAGATTATGATTCAGGTATCTTAAGGCTAATAAACAATGTTTTACTGTTGAAGGGCCCCGACATTATTAAAACTTAATTTCAGTAACTATGATCTATGTTATGTAATAATATATAAACGTTAAACACATGGACACAGCCAGTTACACAACTAGCACAAAATAACATACTGCTTTTGGGCCATAGACACAACATTTCCCAGGGGACACAGGGGGTATGCAATGCACGGTTGCTTTTTACAACACTCCTCACTATTGGTTATAGGAACTGTCAGTCAACGCCTTGTAAATACTGTGTATTATAATCCTACTCTCCTCTTTTTTTGTGATGGTTGAAACCTGTAATGCTATTGGACAAACTCTTGCCTGTCTATCCCTTCTGTTCTGCACTTTCTCTCTTCCTCTTTTTGCAACCTTCAGGTAGCTCAGTGTGTGTGTGTGTGTGTGTGTGTGTGTGGTGGACCTGCTGTGGGTGGTTTGGATCAGACTAGTCTCCCATAGCCAGCCCTATCTCCACTCCACACAGGTCTGGCTGAACCCACTATCATTCTGGTATAGGGGGAAAAAATGCTCTGTGTCCTGTTTATCTCTTATTTCTTCAAACCAATCACCGTCTTGGGCGAAGCTAAGTGCCCTAAGTGCCCTTTCAAAATAGTGTCGGTGGGGAACTTGTTGACAGCAAATGTTGTAAACATCTTTTTTACACATCTTTACAACCATTCACCGAAAGAACCAAGCCGGCCAGCCTCAATGCACCGTCCAAATCTTCGTCAAAACGTTGCCGTTTTCAGCGTGTTGGCAAACGTTAAGATACAGACAGCGGGTGGGGAGGAGAATGCCGACAGAAATAGTCGCCCAAGGGCAGGCGAAGAAGAAGAACCAAACCTAATTGATTTCTGTAAGGGAGCCGTCTCACCACACGTCACTCTCTACCTCCACAGTGCCAGAGGTTATCGCTTACAAAGCATTTGGTATTGTGTTCGGATGCGTTCAGGTGGTTGAGGTTCGTGTGACCAGCTAAACGGCCTCGCCTGAGTTGTAATTGGAGTCACTCAATAATTCTAATCAATTGTTAATAATCATACAATCTATAATAGCATTATGCTGAGCGGTAGGCATCCAAGTGTAAGATGTATCTGCTGTTCGCTGTGTGACTAAACGTGCACACATCTGAGTGTTTACCGACTAATGTACGAAACTGCCAACATATTGAGGGACAACAGGTTATTCATTTACAGGTGAATGGGTAGTTCCTGTCTTGTGAGGTGGATGAGCGGGGGTGGGGTGGGGTGGGGTGGGGGGGGGGGGGGCTGGGGGCTCCGGTTGAGCAGATGGTTGATCCAGGGACGGGGACATCCCGACCCGACCGACAAGTGCACCACGCTCTCCCCGGGAGGCTGCCGCATGATTGTTTTTCCAATTGTTCCCGTGCGGGGAGAGAGAGAGAGAGAGAGAGAGAGAGAGAGAGAGAGAGAGAGAGAGAGAGAGAGAGAGAGAGGGAGAGGGAGAGGGAAAGTGCAGAACAGAAGGGAGAGACAGGCAAGACACAGGTCTTGCCTGTCAGAGAGAGCACAAGAGAGTGAGTTGCAAAACGAAAGGTAGAGAGAGAGGTAGGAAAAGAGAGGTAGAGAGAGAGAGATTCAATACCTGAGAGAGAGAGAGAGAGAGAGAGAGAGGGAGAGAGCGAGAGAGAGAGAGACCGGGGAGAGAGGCAAGGCAAGACCAAATAATAAGTGATAATAATAAAGTGAGAAAGTGAAAGAGCAGAGCTGAAGCTAAAGGTAACTTTGATCCTCCAATAGGAGCTGTTCCATGGAGGTGATGTCTATGTAGGGGTTGGATGATGAGGGGGCCGCGCTCTCTGGACTATATAGTGTGGAAATGAATGCGCCAGTTATGACAGATAAGAGATCGATCCTAACACACACAGGCGCACGCACACACACATACACGCAGGCACGCATGCACACACATACACGTGCACACACAGTTCTGTTTTTCTTTATTCACACAGCCTATTATTCACACCTGTTTTGTCTACATCATGTCATGTTCTGTTATGTCTATGTATGTTCTGTATTTATGTGTATACATTTATTTGAGGTGCAAGATATTGTATCATGAAAATGTGAGACAAAGGGAAAAGCATATCCAGTGAGACAGTTTCGAGGTGGTGGACTGAGTGGTGGTGACTCAATACTCGGTGAGGACCAATCTCAGTGAGGATAGTGGCACATTTTCTATTATCTTTTTAATGTGTGTATTCCATGTGTCACTGTCTGAAATTGTTTCAGCTGTGTAAATAATAACGTAAATGTACCGGCATCTGTCCTTCCTTAGCGTAATGTCAGTTGCGTAACACTGAGTTGTGATCTCAAACAGATGCACCAACGAACACAAACAAAGATATCATCACATCACATGAAAAACAAACTGAGAAAAACATTTCACTATTTTGTTCCTGCTTTCAACCGTCTACCTCAGCAAAGCCTGAGCAGTTAATGGTGTGCTTAGCAAAAGAAACTACGGTGACTGAGCGCCTTTTCCACAGTACATTTACATTGAAATTAGGATTCTGACTCTAACTGACAGGCAGAGGGTTGCAGAGAGGTCGAATCACTTGAGCAGACGTACAAGATTAGCGCATGTGCATTTAAATGGCTGCTATTTTTACCACCAGGTGTGAGGCTGAATCGTTACAAGCTATGGTAAAATGGTAAATGGACTGCATTTATATAGCGCTTTCTCAGAGGTATGACCACTGACCAAAGCGCTTTACAATTATTGCCTCACGTTCACCCATTCATACAGACATTCATACTCCGACGGCGGGTCAGCCATGCAAGGCGACAGCCAGCTCGCCACCACTAGTGACATCACAAATGGGGGAGTGGACATGCAGGTGGATGATACGTAGGGCTGGGCAATATATCGATATTCTATCGATAACGCGTTTTGGATAGTGTGTCTTTTCCTGGTTGTAAAGGCTGCATTACAGTAAAGTGATGAAAAAAAGAGAAAATACTCGAATTACCAGAAAACATTGATATATATATATATCATGATGGAGATATTAAATTACTTTGAATTAAGATTTTGGCCACATGGCCCAGCCCTAATGATAGGTATACTTCATGATTGGGAATTGAGATGAATGGTAACTGGAAGAATGAGTACAGGTGAGTGGTGAATACTGGACGTAGTTGGAGGCTCGCTCTCAACCAATGAGGATGAAGGCAGCGTGGAGACAGCTGGCCAATGGCTGCCCTCCCTGAGGGCACCGCACCCGCACGCACCCACCCAACAGGAAGCTCATTTATAAGTGATGGAACACCAACGCACCATCCTGTCCCCAGTTTCTAAGGTACACACACACACACACACTCATGCACATACACGCACGCATGCACACACACACACACATGCACACACATGCACACACACACACACACACACATGCACACACACACACACACACGTCTATAACAGACTCTTATGCATCAATTGAACTCTAGACTGACAGGTTAATGGACTCTGCATATGGCGATGATGATGGGTGACCCGTATGTATCGCTATTCTCGGCCACTTACCATAGCAACATGGACCTAAAAGAGGCCTATACACACACACACACACACACACACACACTCTCCCGTGTTGCTTAAGGATGTTAGGTTTGCCTGCTGTAACACTCAATATGCAAATTAGCCTCAGCGAGTGAGTCTAACTGAAAACAGATTCAATGGCCTATTAGTCGCAGCAAGCGCAGAGGTGGACACCGAGCGGGGCAAGGCTTACCGTGGCTGTTTGCTGTTAAATGCATAATGACGCCGGTGTAGGATACCATGTAGTTCAGAGCGGCGGCCTCCGTAACCACGGCGAGGCTTTGCATGACAGCTGCAGCAGATGTTTACATTGTCGCTCTCTCTCTCTCTGTCCCTCTGACCGCAGCGATAACATCATAACCTGTTTTACATGGTCACCACACACGCAGGTGCTTTTTTTTTATAGGCATGGCTCTTTCATGCCGGAACATAAACACACATACAATGCAAACACACAGGTATGGTTGATGTGTGGGGGGGGGTGCGGGTGGTGGGTGGAGGGGTGGCGGGACACTCGAAGCGCCATTGTCTCGCGCGCTGTCCCATTTTTTCTTTCGTCTGGGAGAGAGAACAGACACAGAACATCTTGTTCAGAGCAAACATTGGGCCGGCGTGCACATCACATCCCTGGCCGCGAACCAAGCTTTTCCAAGACCATTAAATGCTGCTTTGACAGCCGTAGGCCATACTTGTTTTGTTTTTTTGTTTTTTCCCCCCCCCAAATACAAGATCGGGGACGTTATTGGTTATGTCGTCAAATATTAGCGATATGCGAGTTGCGTGGGGTTCCGATGGGTTCAGCTCTGAATCGTGATCCTTCGAGACCCGATGATAATGATGTACAAGTGAGTGTCTGCCAACAAGTATTGAACCCGCTAGTGCACTAACCACGATGCAATAAGCTCTCTCTTTCGAACCACTTCCTGTCTGTCTTCCCTGTCCTGTCCAATAACACCACCATGGTCCATAAAACATATGAAAAAATAATAGGTTGGCCATATGTGGTAATGAAGTCTCGGTATATTATATGACGTTATATCTGATATTATATTTATATTGTATTATTATTGTAGAGATTTGACTTCGGGAGTATCCGGGGTGTATGTTGTCACGTTTGCTACGCATTGTGCATCGTGGCGGAGGTTGCTATAGCAACGGCAGCCATGACTGCAGTCTGATCTTACCTCACGTGACCTCCTGGCGCCGACGTGATGTGATGGTGCGCCTGCGCGACCCGGTCTCACGTCAAAAACATGTGATGACGGCGACGTTGGTCGGCAGGGTTTACCATAGAAGGTATAGTTATGCGTTTTGATGGCATTTATAGTGAGAAATGTTAGCATTTTATTTTCACAATCTTCGTTCAGTGAATATATATGATGTTTAGTTTGTTAGTTATTAAGAATTCTTCCTGCCCGATCGGTACTGCGCATGTGCAACTCTCAACAAAGACGAAAAAGAAGTGAAGTGAGTTGCCATGACACCGTAGCCAAACGCTCCCTCCCGTTTCAGAAGCGGAGCACTATGGCCGCCGATGTTGTTGACTTGCTCCGACCCGGTGTCACGCTTTTTCGTGCTCATTGTCACGAAAATGTAATCGTGTCCCGAGCACGATTCAATAGATTAATATTCGTGGGTTGTGTGCGCTTCATTTTTTTGTCCACTTGTTGGCAGTGTAGGCAGATTATTCGGTCACTTCCTGTTGGGCTAGATCCTCCAAATTTAGGCCCCTATTAATGAATGGTGTTTTTTAATCTTCTGGGGCCAGTATTTCAAAAGGGATTGACAGGATTATCCTTGTCGGATTGGATTAAATCTAGATCTGATTTTGAAATACTGGGCCCTGATGACCTCTGAACTACCCATTTGAATCACTTCCAGTTGGGCTAGACTCGCATAGACATATATACATAGACATAGATGTCTATGTACATAGACGCCTCATGACGTGCTGGAACGTAACCCAGCGTCGCCGCCATATTGGTAGGGAGTCCTCACTCTAGTCTAGCATAGGAGTCAACGGGAGAGCAAGCTATGCCAGTATGTTGTGCAGCTTACGGCGCAGTATTGACACCAGATCGCGTGGGATTACCTTTAACAAGTAAGATTGAACAATAATTCTTATTATTTAAAAAAATAATAAAAATAAAAAAAATTCGTCCTGTATCATAAATAAATCTCTGCCATTTGTAACAAACCAAACCGTGTGAAAATCCGGTAGAAATTCGGGGAGTTATGCTTATTATTGTAGTTGGGGATACGCCTTCCTCCATAGAAATGAATGCACTGGGGGCGCACTGGGGACCCATACAAGATGGCGGCCGCGCTGCTACGTCAGCTCTAACGGGCAGCGTCAGTCTATGAGGCGTCTATGTATATATGTCTATGTAGACTCGAGCCACCAGATTGATAATCTTATACGTCACATATAAGATGATCAAAATGTTTCTACAATTCACTGCACGTCGCTTAGGATAAAAGCATCTGCTAAATGTCTGAATTTCCTTACTGATTTCATTGTTGGATGGCTAATTCCTTATTTAATCTTATGATGTTAGTTTTTTTTTTAATGTATTGTTATTCTTAACTATCAAATGGTTTAATGTTTGAGACAATTCTTAATAATGTTGACTCATGCAAAACCAACACAAGACTGCAGAAAGACAGTTGCGTGTTATTGTATTGTTAATGTCACTTACAATGAATTGACGTTAAATATTGTAACTCCATCATTTCACTGGTATTTCTGGTCAGTAATTCTCCTATACTATAACTCACTATAACTTCCATAACTCCCTGTCTGCCATAACTACCAACAACTTGCATTGTTCAGTTGTTCAGTGGCAAGGAAATATACCAGAATCGCTAACTTAACACATTCTCCATCTACAAGACAGGAATCTGGGATCCAGCCCTCCTACTATGTGATAGCAGAGCCTCTGGGGGGAGACGGCCCAGAGCCTGGGCCGGAAACCAGAAACCGCAAGGCAAGGCAAGGCAAGGCAAGGCAGCTTTATTTATATAGCGCATTAAATACACAATGGCAACTCAATGCGCTTTACATAGAGCGGGGCGGCGTTACGTCTTGTTTCCTGCTTCGTTTCCACCGAAGAAAATTCGATAAGTGTAAGTGTATTTCTACAGTGGCCAGTCTACACGGTGTTGATTTAAAACCTTTACAGACACTTTTTTACAGTTCACTACTGCTGGCCGAGTATGTGTTCACCAATCCGTCTCTGTCAGTTACGTGTGTGTATTATCTGTGACGTCACATTCCCTCATGTAAATGCATTGTAAGTTACATTAACACAACTGCTGCCTTTCTGCAGTCTAGTGTTGGTTTTGCATTTTTTATTTTTATAAGAATTGTCTCAAACATTAAATCATTTGACAATTAACACAAATGAAAAGAAAGTGAAACGCCCCGTTCACCCAGATTTGAGCTTGTCAGACTTTAGATATTCATCTAAAATCTGATTTTGTGCGACTTATGAGTGCAATAACAAGCACACTCTCTGCATAATGTATTCCCCCGTATTCCCTTGATATAGATATATATTTTCAATGCAAATGTTTTCCGTGATCATGTTGTATCTTATCGGATAATCCAGTAAGATAAAGAATGTGTCCTCTCTTCCTGTGGCCTTTCCTTTCTTTCTCTTGACAAATTCTCTGTAATCCCCACTTTAAACACAGAGGCCTGGAGTCTGTCTCTTCTTTCAATCTCAGCAATAGGAGCCTAAAAACAAAAAAGGGTTTACCATAGAAGGTATAGTTTTGCTCTCTGTTTTACTCCCTCTGTTTCTTTCTTTTTTTCTTTCTTTTTGCAAAGGGACACGGGACAGTGTTTTGTCATTGATCAGTGATGTTTTTAGACAAAGTTGGATTTCTATCCTACTTCTATCATAGATGTGTATCCTATCTATTTGTTTTTATTCTATTTTACAGACAGCTGTACACTACGCTACATCAATAACCTGCAACACATCCTCCGGCGCTTTAGTCGGAGCGAGAGTGAATTGTGAAATAACAACTTCCCCCCCCCCCCCCCCCCTCATCCCCAAACCTATAATGTATCCCACTTAAGAGGTTTTCAGTCTGTAATAATTATCCAGACACATGGTAATGCGTCTAACCTCATTATGGTGGTGTGCAAGATATATTCTGCATATGTGTCATGTGGCAGGCTCTGTGTCTGCCTAGTGTAATGCTTCAGGACATATCTCCTTCCAAATTACCACACGGCCTTTTCCTTCCCACTCTGTGAGAACATCAGGGGAGAGCTCTGCGGTCACAGGGACCATCTTGTCTCTGTGCATACACTTGGAGACAGAGAGAGAGAGAGAGCGACAGAGAGAGAGACAGAGAGACAGAGAGAGAGAGACGAAGCTCGACCACACACACACACATCTTTGCCGTTGGCCGTGAAGAGAAGATTGTACTGCTGAAACTCTCAAGACTCCAGATAATCTCACTGAAGTAAGTACTCCCTCGATCCACTCGACTTGTCTATTTTATCTTTATCAACTTGCATTGAGAATCGTTGTAATAACTCTAATAACTATTGATTTTATTGAATTATTTTAGACCTGCTGTGTGGTATTTTTCACCTGGTTCCTCCATCTTGAGGTTGAATATTGTTTTGTTGTTGAATATTTCATGGCATTCGACTTATATGTGAAGTAAAAATAAATAAATCAGAACCAGTTCGGTAATCCACCTGATGTACTGATGGACTTTAAACCCTACTGCTATTTGATTATTATACATTTCTGTAATAAATTGCTCACATATAAATCAACCAATACCTGTGTTTGTTTTGGTTGTTTTGGTCTTACCTGACCTATTACTTCATAATATCACTCGATAATACTAAAACGACATTGCCAACCACTTTTCACTTATTGTACTCATTGTATTAGAATTGTTTGCTGATAAAGCATTTCAACGCCAAGGGCGGCAAATGCAAACAATTTTGGTGTATTACATTATTTATGGCGCCGCTGGCTCCAACCAGGAAGGTGCGTTTGTTCAGTGAGGTCACGGGCGGACGTGCACCTGTCACTTTTATTGTATATTATTGTGTTTCTGTGGAACTTTCTTTTTTAATCAGTGCATCGCTGGTCTCCTTCCTGCCGACTGTGCCTCTTCAAACAGGCTATAGGAAGACATTCATTAGTGAAACCGATGAGTCCTGATAATCTATCGTGGCAAAAGCAGGAAGGAGCGTAGAAACACCCTGACTTTAATCAGTTTAACCAACAAGTCAACAACCAGCTGTATTTTTTTACGACACTAATGTACTGTAGAGGTTTATGTCCGTGACCTTTTTAATGTCCCTCTTTGATATGGAGACTTTGGACTTTAAAGAAAGCTGTATTATTATTATTATTATTATTATTATTATTATTATTATTATTATTATTATTATTATTATTGTGTTGAATGTGTACGTGCACAATGTATACTTATATAGAGTATATAGAGTTATAGATAACTCTATATGCGCTACCCGCAAATGAATAAATCATTACAATAAAATCCTTAAGCGTTACTAAAAAGTGTCCTTGTATGAGAGATGTGTTTTTTCTTTTGTGTAATATTAATAATGTATCTTGATGCTGCAGACAATGGATGGCGCTTCCCGGAGTAATAAAGACAATTTAATGGGATTCAATTATGTCAAACATAGCCAAAATGAACGCATTTCAGAGACCTGTCCCATGGCAGAGTAAAATGTCATAACACCGTCATCACTCCGGGAACATTATCATGCTATGGCAAAAAAAACAACCTAATGTAAATGTATGAGAGAGAGAGAGAGAGAGAGAGAGAGAGAGAGAGAGAGAGAGAGGGAGAGGGAGAGAGGGAGGGAGGGTGGGGGGGAGGAGAGAGAGGGAGGGTTAAAGTAAATTAAACAGATCACTCCGGTGAACCCAGCACTGAGGTTATAGTTGATTATTGATCCCATCTGGATTAGAGTCACTCTTCCCCACGATCAATGCACCAGTGAAGACAAATTCATTTGCACCAGCACAACTTTGTCTTACTTCTTCCCCCTTTAACTGTGAGAGCCTGCTGCGGCTATTCTCAGCGGGAAAATGAATAAATAAAATAAACAAAGAAATGAAATGAAATGAATGTGTCTGCGAGTAAATAATAATGTGTATATCGCCTAGAGAGAGACTAAAACGCTCTAGTGGAATATGAGTTACCATCATCATCCAGCGATGGGGAACTACTCGCCCGCAGTCCTCGACTGTGGAACAACTTTGCGGTTAACTTTGCCGCGATGACTTATCGCGCACCAGCGCAAAACGCCCCCACAAGCAACTGAAAACATCCACGCGGCTTCCACCGCCATGATGGGGTCAAAGGTCACGTCCGACCGGCGCTCCCCAAAGTAGGGCGATAGCGGGCGGCGGCGGTCGCCCTGGCGCGCCCCCTTACGATACAATTACACGGCCTCTAACAATTCTATCCAGCTGGGTTATTTCCTAAGACATCAGGGAGAGACCACCACCACTGCTGCCATTGCCGCCACCCCCCCCCCCCCCCCCCCCTTCCCCTCCAGCTGTGAAGAACTTAATTGCTTTCCTCAAAGCCCGCCCCCCTGCCCCCCCCCACTCCCCCCTCCTGGTTTTGGACTTGAACGCCCTTTCCGGTGAAGGGGAAAGTCATCTGTGTGTGTGCCCCTATGTTTCCTTCCTTCCTTCCTTCCTTCCTTCCTTCCTTCCTTCCTTCACATCCAGAACCAGCCTTGGGGGCCCTGAGCCGGGTCACGTGACGTCACATGATACATGATAGGCCTGCAGTGCCAATGGAGGCATATGCGACCGTGATTGTCGTTATTGCATTACGTATGCATTTGTGGTGTTTACAGCTTATTTGTGTGTGTGTGTGTGTGTGTGTGTGTGTGTGTGTGTGTGTGTGTGTGTGTGTGTGTGTGTGTGTGTGTGTGTGTGTGTCGTAACATCTGCGCGAACAATGCATGTTAACAATAAAAAAACCCACTAACCATTGATTGTGATTCCTACAGCGACAACTGCACTCTGTACATATTGTTTGTGGCCGGGCAGCAGTTGCACACACACACACACACACACACACACACACACACACACACACACACACACACACACACACACACACACACACACTGTCAATAGTAGATGGCGCCACCACAGAACACACACACTCATACTGTTGATAAAAGTAGACAGCGCTACAGTGCACATAAACACACATACTTAATATTAGATGACGCTACTACAGAGCACGCCCAGTTAAACAGAAAATGTGTGTTTTTATTTGTCTTTTTAAGGTGATGTCCAGTTTTTATTGTTATTTGTCTCTACATTTCTGGGCACCACCTTTACGTTTTTTACCTTGGCTTTCCTTGGCTTGGGTTATCTATATTTCTGTATGTGCTTGTGTGTGTGGGGGTGTGTTTGTGTGCATATCCTTTCTCCCCTGCTCTCTGTGTTAGGTATGCACCTGCACCTTTCCCCATAAAACAAATTCTCCATTCTCCTTGCAGGTCTAGCGCCGGGACGCTCACAGACAGCAGAGCGCTGATGAATTTCACCAGGGAGGGGGTTTGCCAGACCCAGACCAGTTGCTATGCGTATGTGATAGAAGATGAGGACGAAGCCATGACCAGCAGAAATGTATTTGAGGTAAGGCCTTTTTTTTCACAACTCCTACTCTCACAACTACTACTACTACTACTACTACTACTACTACTATTACTACTACTACTAGTAGTGCTACTGCTACTATCACTTCTACTGCTGCCACTTCTTAAACTACTGCTGCTGCTACTACTATACAATTATTTTTGAAAAGACTACAAATGTAGAGGGACTTACAAGAGGTAATAGACATAATTAAAAAATATTATTATGCAAATAATCTGTGCAGTGTATACAAAATCAAACAATGCAAAATCTTGCAAAGGTATTTCCTTGAATGCTTTTCTCTATCAACCTGAAGAGACATACAAAGACAGAGTAAAAATCACAGAAAGGATGTTACCGGCGGTATCAGACATCCATTTAAAGTTGAACTACAATATAAACTCTATATATACAGCACCACCACCACCACTGGCACTGTGTCCGACACAGTAGTCTCACAAATTAGACTTTCGATTCATATCTAAAGATTAATATCTAAAGTCTGATGGCGGACGGGCTCGTGACGGCAGGGTGAACAGGGCGCTTCGCTTTCTTTCACTTTCTTTCGCTTTCTTTCGCTTTCTTTCGCTTCATATTTGTTTCAACCAATCATGTTGCTGCAGGGGCATCCTTTAGAATTGATTTCAATTAATTATATTATTTAGTTATTTTACTTGATTATAAAGCTTTACATGAGCTTGCTCCTCCCTGCATCAGAGATTTTCATTCATTATATATTCCAGTCAGATCACGAAGGACCTCCACTGTTTTTCTTTGAAAAGTTCCTTATGTGTCTCATATTGAGTACCAGTACTTCTGTTTTTATGCCCCTGAACTGTGGACCTCACTGCCTCTGGATATTAAAATGGCAAGCTCTCTCTGTACGTTTCAATGGAAATTAAAGACAGATCTTTTTAATCTGGCTTTTCATTTGGAGTAATGTTCTATCCTTAGTTTTTAAGTTGTAATCATTGGTTTTTACATTATTTTTATCCCAAGTGTTTCATTTTATTTTATTATTTTTACATTTACTTATATTTATTGATTTTTTATATTGTATTGTAAGGTGCAATATAAATGAAGTTGAGTTGAGTGGTGAAAAAGTGGTTTCAAATGGTTTCAAATCAACACCGTGTAGACTGACCACAGTAGAACTACACACTTAATTAAAATCCCCTTCTGAGTTTCTTCCGGTACAATGTCTCCATAAGGAAACATTGTACAACAATAACTGCAAACCTTGCAGTTGTTGGTTTCCGGCCCAGGCTCTGTGCCGTCTCCCCCCACAGAAGTTGTGCTCTAACACAGTAGGACCGCTGGATCCCAGATCTCCTCCACGGTGACCTCATCCCCCTCCCTCTCCTCCTGCCCACACAGCTGTCGGAGAAAGGTGACCTGTCCCATTTGGAGAGCCTGGTCCGGAGGAACCCTGGGGTGCTGATGGAGAGGGATGAGTGCGGAGCCGGTCCTCTCCATCATGCCGCCGGGGGGGGACACGTCACCCTCATCCAGTTCATCACCTCCGTCGTGGACCCCGAGGGTGAGCCTCGCCGCCGCCGCCTCCCCTCACACCGCCGCCTCATCCATCAGCTACTGTACAGAACTGTACAATATATTTGTGTGCACGTGTGTGTGTGTGTGTGTACACGCATGTGTGTGTGTGTGTGTGTCTTACATAAGAGAACTTCATTGATCCCTGAGGGACACGTTATCACAGAAGCAGTACTCGAGGGAAAGGAATAAATAGATAGAAAATATAGAATAAAAACTATAATAGTAATGCAGTGAGTACATACATGTAGACATTTAGAATACGATGCATGTTTGCGTGTGCGCGTGCGTGCGCTCGTGTATGTGTGTATACATGCTTGTGTGTGTAGGTGCGAGCGCATGTGCGTGTATGTGCGTGCACACGTGTCTGTGTGTGTGTGTGTGTGTGTGTGTGTGTGTATGTAAGTGTACGTATGCATGGCGTGTGCACCCATGTATCATTTCCACCCCCCCCTAACCATCCACCTCGTCTCCGGCAGAGCTGAACAGCTGCGACGAGCAGGGCAGCGCGCCCCTGCACTGGGCCGTGGTGGGCAACCGAGCCGCCGGCTGCCGGGCCCTGCTGGACCTGGGGGCCCAGCCCAACATCCTCAACGCGGCCCTCATGTCCCCGCTGCACCTGGCCATCAGCCACGGACACAATGAGCTGGTGGAGGTGAGCGGGGGAGAAAGCGGAGGCTACAGTACAGAGTCCAATGCGCCGCGTTTACTGTACGTCCCTACGTTTCAATAGAGCGGTGCAGGAATGAGTCCTAAAACCCGGAAGTCCGTTAGCATGTCGGCACTTCCGGTTCCCTCGTCTCGAAGTCGACGGGTTTTTTGAATGGGCTTTTTGGTTAGATGCCTGAAATAAGGTCTGTGGTTAAACACAAGCTTAAGAGATTTACACGTTTTGTTTTACGACATAAAATACGTCGGTAAGTACCCCACTCGTGAATGTTGAAGCTTTTACGTGTCTTAAATTCTGCCGATTGCATTTACGCTTCAAAAGTCATAAAAGTAGCGTTCATTGGTGAAGATTATCTCGCTTAACAAAACGTGTGAGTATCATAAACTTTTGTTTGCCACAGAGCTTATTTTCTGCAATAATCCAAAATCCAGTGGGAAAAACCCATCGGCTTGTTGTCAAGGGAACCCAGGGCGACGCTAACTTCCGGGTTGGCCTACAAAAATACGTCATCCCTGCACCACTCTATTACCGCCGTTTGATCCGATTACCGTAAGCCGGGCCAGATGAGCGAGATACGCGCGTGCGCGAGGCAATACATCCCGTCTGCTTCGGTCTATCTCCGAAAGATTCATTATCATAATTAAATATCATTACGAGTCTTCTTAGTTTTTTTGACTAGGGAACCAGATATTTGCCACATAACCCATTAATATTACGCACGCTTGTAGCAAACCGTCGCCTCCGTACAGACACACTGATTCAATTACAACTCAGTGCACAGTATTAAGTCACGGATGCTCATTACGTGATAGCAGATTGCAACATCAATCATGGGCAGACTTGGTAGGGCGAGACAGTAGGTTTAAATTGGGTGAACAGCTTGTGCTAAACTGGTACAGACCAGACATAACTTCTGTGTATGTGTGTGTTTGTGTGTGTGTGTGTGTGTGTGTGTGTGTGTGTCCGTCGAGGTGCAACCCTATTATGATTTGCGTTGTCACACAAATCCTAACAGGGTTGTTTGACCCGCTTTCGGACACCAAAAGCACCGTGTAACTGTGACGCTGTGTTCCCACCAAACGCGATGACGCTTCATCGCGCGTCGAGATTACATGTAAAGTCAATGCAAACACGCGATTAGACGCGTCATCGCGCCGGGCGATGCGATGGACGCGATAGCGCGGCGCGATGGACGCGTTGGCCGCGAAAAATCGCTTCCATCGCGTCGCCCGGCGCGATGACGCTTCATCGCTCGAGTTGAAATAATTGAACTTTTGCGGCGAATTCGCGTGAAGACGCGCCGCGACAGCCAATCAGCTTTGAGATCGTCACCGACGTGCTGACGTGCTGACGTACGGACGTACACAGTGTTGCACAATGATACATGTTTTATATGATATATTATATGATATTATATTATATATTGACCATAATCAAAGTTGGGGGGCACACACACACACACACACACACACAGATCTTTTTTACTTCTTTTTTTTTAGCGATTGTTTTCCACTGGATAACAACGAGGTTATGGCCGGCTATGAAGCACCAGTTCTGGGCAGAGCAGGTGGTTATCTCAGCCATGGTCGACGAGAGAATGAAATGGCGGAAGAAATGTTGTTGTTTGGGCGGGCGCGTCGCCTGATGCGATGCCGCGATGCTGCGATGAGGCGTTTTTTGGCATATTGGACCAGCGTCAAAACTGGAGCGTCTAGCGCGACGCGATTTCATTTTACGCGCGACTAAATCGCGGTCATCGCGTTTGGTGGGAACACAGCGTGAGGATGTGAACAGAAGCGGTACTTTCTATGAAGGATATATACGTATAAAATGCGTGTGATATTTCACCGCACTCGCCCCTGCAGTAATAACTGTGAAGGTTGGGGCCGTTGCTGTCCCCTTGGTACAGTAGCACAAAGTGTTCACAGTTGGCTAGCGGTTTCCCCCATTACACAGCTCCTGACACCCTACCTACTGCCGTAATAACTTCACTTTTACAACACGACATTACATCAACCCCGCCGACATCCAAAGATTCAACAGAGGGAAACATCCCCATGTCTAGTAACATCAATCCTCTCCTCTAAGCGGACCCGCAACGCACAGTCATCTCGTTTTCACGGGGTTTTGTTGCAATTTGATGTGCAATGTCATTCGCAGAGCGTCAAATAAATGTCGAACCAAACAAATTAAATGGACGTTCAGCGTTGTCCGGGTCTGAATGCATGCCCAGAATGTGTAGTAGGGTTATTATTTTTTTTAAATGTACCGTAGAGGTGATTTTGACATTTTCTTTCAAACTGGCACTATATTAACTTGTCACCGGGAGTGGTTTTCAGTGTCACCTATTGTTTACCTTGACGAACAACTTTTGAATTTAAAGGTCGCCATACTTGCTTGAATCTTCACACACACACACACACGCACACACACACGCACACACACAGCTCCTGGTGGCAGGTTTCGAAGAGAAATAAAGGGACCGGAAAGGGGGGAAGAGGGCATGTATTTCACTGGAGCCTATTAATCACCCGTCGACCGCCCTCCCCACCCTTCACTTCCCCCCTACCGCCCCACCCCACCCCACCCCACCCTCCCGCCCCACCACAGCTGCTGGTGTCGTACAGCACCACGGACTGCAACCTGAAGGGAGACCTTGGGAACACGCCTGTGATGCTGGCCTGCTCCATCAACAACTGTGAGGCCCTCAGTATACTTGTAAGTCACACACACACACACACACACACACACACACACACACACACATAGCTGTAGACAGGCTTGCACGCATGCACACGCACATACGCACATCACGCGCGCGCACGCATGCACGTGCACATGCACACACAAGACTATATGAGGAATCTGAAAGGACAATTGACATAATAATTGATTGACAGAGCACTTTGGTGGACAGTAAACCACCGTACAATGATTTCCAATTCATTATTCACATTTGATATTGATCCGCGTTGGCTTAGACTTCAAATACTTGGCATGGTATTTCCTTTAGATGTGTTTTTTGGAGTATTTGATAACTTGTGCGTTTAAAGAAATGATATTCCTGCTCTTTGAATTCAGCCCAAACAAGACACATGGCACCAGTCACCCAGAGGAAATTACATTTCTATTTCCAATCCCTTCCCCTGACTTTTCAGCTATTTATCCATCAAAAATCAGCCATGAATATGGACCTTGTCCTGACTTCAACCCCCTCCCCCCCCACCAGCAACACAACACATTTAAAAAAGCTCTTCTATCTATTTCTTACCACATACCCCCCCCCTCCCACCCACCCTAGCTGCAGAGCGGGGGTCGTCTGTGCAGCCAGAACAAGCTGGGGCACTTCGCCATCCATGCGGCGGCCTTCTCCGGGGCGACCAGATCCATGGAGGTGATCCTCAAAGTCGGTATGACAACACATACGATGTGTACGAATCCAACTGTTCTGTACATCAGCGGCAGATGCGTCACTGCGTTTTTATGTTCACCATTGTGCGGTGGATGAGGCTGAGGGAAGGGGGGGTTCTGGGCCATATATATATATATATATATATATATACTTGTATGGGAATGCTGTGTTGTTCAGTGGGTAAATGTCCGTGACATTTATGTCACAGTTGTTTACCTGATAAATGAATGGAGGATTCCACATTTCCAGGCTTAAGCGTGCAGCTGCACACGACTGCAGCCTGCAGGGTTAAATGTAACACATTGCGTGGACACGTGTTGTACACACTTACATTTCTCCGAGTGAAATATCGACGGTATGCAACATGCTATGTCCTTCAACGGCTTGCAGTTGAAGGAGAACCATAAAATGTTGCTCGAATAACACTGAAACGTTATGTGAATACACTATATAATTAAAACACTTACTACTATCTACTTTATAACAATTGGGGAAACTGTTTGCTGTGGTTGTCTCGGCTCGGCCAGGGGAGGAACTGGGCCATCCGATCGAGACCCACATCAACTTCCTGGACAAGTCCAAGAGCAGCCCGCTGCATCTGGCCGTGCGGGGGGGAAACATCGAGGCCATCCGTCTCTGCATTAGGACTGGAGCCAGGGTGGATCAGCAACAGGTAGTTACACACACACACACACACACACGCACACACGCACACAGAATCAAATACAAGCGGTGTATTGAAAGTATACACAGTACGAATACATTAATTCATACACAAAGTATGACTTTGGGTAAATGGTTACATAAGTATCACCAACATTTCCACAACTCCCACCCGCGTGCCAAGATACTGCTGGGCCAAAGCCAACGCTGCTCTGAAAAGGAACATTTTCCCGTATCTCTCTCTCTCTCTCTCTCTCTCTCTCTCTCTCTTTATCTCTCTCTCTCTCTCTCTCTCTCTCTACTCACTCTGTCTGCTGCTGTTTCTCTGTCTCTCTCCCCCTCTCTCCCCCTCTCTCTCTGTCTCTCTCTCTGTCTCTCTCTGTCTCTCTCTGATCTCCTGATCCATCACAGTGTTCACATTCTCCTCCTGTCCGTCTTGGACTGATCCCGCATCTTGTCTCTGGGCCACTGGCCAGCCGAACTACAGTACAGTACAATACAGTACAGTAATAGCTTCAAATGGCTGAAATGGATACAAATTACCTTCACTTATGTTGTAACGCGGAGTGGAGCGATCACCGCCTGCTCCTCGTTATCTCATTAAAGGCTCGTCTTACTCACCCCAACACCCTCCCTCCCCCCCCCCCCCCCCCCCCCCCCCCCCCCCACCCGGCCCGAGAGACACAATGCTACTGTAATGCTATACTGGATGGGAAACGACACTATGTGCGTCCATGAGGGTGTGTGTGTGTGTGTGTGTTTGTTTGTGTGTGTGTGTGTGTGCATTATAGGCCTATACCATGAATGTGTGCATATGTGTTTTTCCTACACACACACAAACGCACACAAACCGAGCATGTGAAAAAAAAACGTTCAACAACTTTCACGCACGTCCCTATATCCACCGCTACCATTTCCACAGCATGTGTGTGTGTGTGTGTGTGTGTGTGTGTGTGTGTGAGCGTATGCATGCGTATTCCTGCGGCTTTATATGTGTCACCGTGCCTCTCATTATTGTGTGTGTGTGTGTGTGTGTGTGTTCTGCAGCTGGACCTGTCCACACCGCTCCACCTCGCCTGCACACAGGGCGCCATTGAAGCTGTTAAGATGATGCTGTCGTCCTACGGCCACGTGGCGGACATCATCAACCTGACCGACGGGGCGTGCCAGACCCCTCTACACAGGTGACCCCCTCACCCCCCCCCCCCCCCCCCCATTACATCTCTTCCATAAAAGAAGTTCAAGCCCGCCATCTTGGTACTCCTTGACCAACGACTCTAGAAAAACCAACCAACCAGCGGTTGCCAATGTTATTCTAATGGTGAAAAGGACCCCAGATGGCGGCTTGAATGTGTGTGACATCATGTGAAACCCTCCTATTAGAGCAGCAGCCATATTCTAGTAAGCACCCGTTCACTTCAATTACACGAATAATGAATGAAATATGATTTATCGACGTTGTTAAGTAACCTACCGGAAAATGAATAGTAATGAAAATAATAAATAAAGACATGAGTGTTTAATTGGTTTAACTCGGAGCACTAAATCATATATAGGATATAAATGGGAGCGTTGTACTGTTTGTTTTTACTGTTGGCTGTTCCCGACCGGAGGCGCCTCGCTACGGGGCTGCTGGAACGTATCCATAGAAACCATCTTCGCTGTGCAAAGATGGGGAAAATCAATCAGAAAATCAACATCATAACTCATTTCATAACTCAGTCATACATCATAACTTCATTACATTAGCATAAATGGGGTATATTGTATATAGATAGATTCACTTTTTAATGGGTGGCCAGAATATATCAGAGATGATAAAAACAATGATAAAGATATCAGGTTATTAAAATAGATGCGCTGCGGCTGCGCGCATCGCTAAAAGGTATTTTAGTTGGCAACAGAAAGAAATGCTGACACCAGGAATGGAGTTGGGCCTCCTACTGTAACCCTGCCCCACCTCATATTTAAAATATCCATGGCAGAAACAAATGAATTTACTGTGACTTACTAAGTCCTAAAAGCATTTGTGTTTGGTTTGCTTCAGTGAATACATATGAATTCATTCAACATTAGCTATCCTAGCCAATTGAAATAATAATAATAATAATAATAATAATTATTATTATTATTATTATTATTATTATTATTATTATTATTATTATTATTATTATTATTATTATTATTGGAACATACATTACAATCAACGTCGTGTCTACATTTGATCAACCCGCCGGGCTCTCACCAGTGACAAAATGATGACCCGTATCACCACCGCCGCCGCTATTCTCTGTCTCTCCAGGCATAGAGAGATTACTGAGTCATGAGCTCTGCTGTGGAGACCGTTCAACCGTGGAATTCACCCTTTCAGCCTCCTCATTCTCTCTGAAGGCAAAGCCTTACACACATCAAGTCATTTTAGTTGTGTAATACAAGACATTGATCTGTGTGTGCGTATCCTGAGGAAAAGAGGTCTAACCAAGGACGGAAATCCTTTTTGTGTGTGTGTGTGTTTGATTGTGTATATGATGCGTGTGTTTGTGGTATGTGTGTGATTGTGTATTTGATGCGTGTGTGTTTGTGGTGTGTGTGTGTGTGTGTGTTTGTGTATGTGTCTGTGTGTATGATTGTCAATTTGATCCGTGTGTGTTTGTAGTGTGTGTGAGATTGTGGTGTGTCTGTGTGTGAGATTTTGGTGTGTGTGTATTCGTGATATCATGCTCTAACACACAGCTTCTGATTTGGACAGAAGCTGTGTAAATTAAAATTTACATCACATTACAATTTGCAATGTGATTTTACATATCTTCGACGTATGCATTGACATTAGACACGCGCTGCAGGCCCAGTATGATGTTGTTGATGTTGTTTTATTAAGCGACAGGTGGGTCCTGTTGACTCACGGCAAGTGTGTTGACTTTTCCAGGGCCAGTATATTTGACCACGCCGAGCTGGCAGATTACCTCATTTCAATGGTAAATAAGTTATGTATAACACTCATATACACACATGCACACACCCACACACACCCACACACACACACACCCACACCCACACCCACACACACACACACACACACACACACACACACACACACACACACACACACACACACACACTGCTCTGTCAAATAATCACACTACTTTCACTTATCTTTGCCCTGCAACTGGTTTAGCTCACATCCACTTAACAATAGGAATGTGTGTTTAAAGTGAATTCCTTCCTTGCGTCTGCAGGGTGCGGATGTGGACAGCGTGGACTGCAGTGGAAACACTCCCTTGCTGCTGGCTACCAGCTGTGGCTCCTGGAAAACGGTGGCGTTGCTGCTGTCTAAAGGTTGGGCTTCATTATGGACACATTACAATAGCCGCCCACACGACCATGGAAAAATGCGAGAGGTGTGCATGGTCCGTACGTGTGTGTGTGTGTGTGTGTGTGTGTGTGTGTGTGTTAGTGTATGTGTGTGATGGTTTTTCAAGTCAATTTGATTTCATATCACAGTTACAGTCTCAAGGGGCTTCCCAGGCCCACATTGTGGGGCAATCCCACTAACGCTAAGCCCCCTAAAGGCCAAGGAAAAAACCCATCTAAAGGGGAGAAACCTTGAGAAGGAAGACAGAAGAGGGATCCCTCCCTCCCGGGATGGTTCGGAGAGATGGCGAATGGGCAGCAATTCTATTTTTTAGCAACAAAAAAACCTTGTTATGTCCGTGGTTGTGTTTACTACATATATACTGTATGTTTCTGTTGTTCTCAATGTGCATTCATCCTCATTTTCTGCTTTGTCCTGTACAACCTCTAGGAGCAAAAGTGGGTGTGACAGACAGAAGTGGATGTAACTTCCTCCACCTGGCCATTCTGCAGCCCAAGGGACTGAAGAACCTGTCTGAAGATGTTCTCCAGGTAGACCTATAATCAGTTAAAGGCAATATAATTCATTCATTCAATCAACGAGTCTCCCTTCAGAATCAGGGCGCCCATCAGCATAAGAGCGTGATAATGTGTCTCCTTCAGAATAAGAGCGTGAAGGCCCTGCTGAGCAGCGAGGACAACGACGGTTGCACGCCACTGCACTACGCCTGCCGGCTGGGCATCCACGATGCGGTCAAGAACATGCTGGGGCTCTCCGGGGAGGTCTGCCTCGCACGCAAGTCCAAGGACAAGAAGTCTGCTCTGCACTTCGCTGCCCAGTGAGTTTATTCATCACAATAATCGCTAATTAGTAATTTATCAGACGGTTAATCGACCCTTTCCACAGAGGTGTCATCGTAGGACAAACACAGGTGTCGCTCATAACACTATATAATAACACTAATTATGGGTCTGCCCCTTCTATGTGCCAGGGCGCGGGTAGTAGACTTACCTTCACTAAGTATACTCTGTGAAAAGGGTCCATTCGATGGCTGATATAGCTATTTAGACGCTCTTTTATCCAAAGCAACTGAACAATGAACATGTTTAGATACATGTCATGGTGGAGGTGCAGGCAGAGGGACGCCTACAGGTTAGGCTCTGGACATTGGGGGTTCGAACCCAGAACCTTTCAGCTGGGTGTCAAACATCCTAACCGCGAGACAGAAACAATTCCTCTTCACTTCCGATGTTAATCGAACAATTGAATTAAAAAAAAGCCAAAATAAAGCCTGCCTTGTTAATATTCCTCCGATCTTGCCGATTCATATCTGATGATGTAAAAGTTGTTTAATTAGGGGAGACTTTAAGAGCCTTACATATAGCCCTGTGCCATACCTTTAGCTTTATTAAACATTTTTATTACAGTGCAGCTACATTTTCAAAATTCCCATCGCCTCACCCTTTTCTTTGCAGACCAAATTGATTCAGGGACAAAAAGAAAATCCCTGGGTTGATTGAATCGTGCCTGGGTGGGTTTTTCATTATTTAGGACACTAAGTAGTTGCATTTGAACAAAAGTGATAGCTCCGGTGAATAAGCAGCAAGAAAAATGAATACATTTGAACAAAAGTGATGGCTTCAGTGGAAAAGTTAGTGTGGGTTTGAACACAACCTTGGTTGAAGGTGAGGGACTTCTTCTCCATTTGGAAGATGGAGACGCTTTCCGACAGCATGTAGCTCCATAGAGTCCATGCTTGTTGATATGTCCCCTGTGTGAACTATGCTGACAAAAGCCAGTCCTCCTTCCTGGGTCTTTTATGTTGAATGGAAATTATGTAAAATATTTATTTCACAAAGTCACCTTGGATTAAAGTGTTGAAATGTGCTAAATGACTAAAAGGTAAATAGGGGGACATTTTGTTCAAATATTTAGACTCCGAAACATCCATACTGCATTTTGAGAAACCCATACAAAGGTTGTATGTACGTAACCGGGTGGTAAATGAGATTTCCCACTTAGGTTAAATGTAGTTCTCAGGGTTCATAAATGTCAATATGTGTTTTTGTTCTTTTATTTTGTGTGTAACATCCTTTAAATGTGAGGAGTTAGAGTGTAAGTGCATTGGCACAGGGTATGGTGTTGTTGCAGATTATGGTCACAAGGCGGCAGTATTGAGTAATGTGATTGTTACCGCGCCAGGTGCATCATGGTCTCTCGTCCTGTTTTACGTGTGAACAACGTGGAGATAGTTAACGTGGAGAGCAGCGTCGCGGCCTGTCGTGTGAAGTAGTGACTGAGCGAGTGGTTTAACTAAGCAATTCCCGCGAAGGTCCACGTTGGTTTGCAGAAACAAAGGAGAATCCATATGCCACTGCCGTATTCTCAGTATTTTGTATATTTTGTATATTGGGAATTCTGTAGCCATTGATGTAGTACAAAGTTGCCACAAACTGTGATACTGTTAAAAGTGACCTGTTCCAATTTATGTCAGCAATAAACTTGCAGCCAAACGAACCCCAAAAGTAAATGTGTCCTGTGTGGCATCTAATTCCACGGGCTACATGTATCTCAAAAGGGGTGAACCCAAGCAATTGCAGGGATAGAAACTTAACTCTGGTGTCCTGACAAACTGAGCTCCCCACTCAGGATGGGCTTCCGGTAGCTTATTCAAAGCCTTAAGGTGGCGAGCCAGAACATAGATGGAGGCAAAAATCCATTGGACTTTTTTAATCACACTCTTAGTTTATTTTGTATTTTACATAAGTTTGTAGGGTGAAGTCCAAAGCACACAGCCATACAGGGAAACACATTCATGCAAAATGTTGCATGAATTTCCGCATTCCAAAATGGACAAAATAGAAAATAATGTCCAGCCAGTGGTGATTAGGTTAGTAGAAATGGCTGGTGAGTTTAGGAAGCAAATTAATTGGCAATCTAAAGTCAAAATGAAATTGCATCGTTTACAAAATCTTAAATCTGGTAGATTTGCTTCACTTGGCCCACAATTCAATACATTTTATATTTTTGTGAGCTGAGCAAGAACTAGCGTGTAACTGGATTGCAACACAACAGTATCGGTTGTCAAGGGAAGTGGTTCTGTTCTGCTGCTGTGATAAGTAAATTTCCCCGTTGTGGGATGAATAAAGTAAATCTAATCTAATCTAATTTAAGTGCGTTTTTTTTTCTGTGGCCATTGCCTTATCTAATGCCAAATGAAAGTGGATTTTCGAACATGCATTTCCTGACAGTAAAAATGTATTGTCAATAATAAGGTAACTAACATTTTGCATAGTAAGAAAGAAAGAAATGTGAATCCCCAACTGAGCACGACGGGACACAGGTGAACAGAATCAGTATTTAACACAGATGGCAGGAACTGCACAAACTAGGACACACAGGGATCGTGACAGTTAGTATTAGCGCTTTGAATCCATCAAGCGTGTTTTCTTCCCCAAATATCAGTAGCTGAACATTTTGCCATGTCAATCAAAACGATAAAAAAAAGACCCAACATCACTAGAGCTGTATGAACCACTATTTTTTCCTTCCTCAGTGGGCCATTTAAAAAATGAATTTCCATGACATAAATCAATCGTTATCCTATTCATCAACTATGATAGCAGGGGATCGCTGCAGTATAAATCATTACGCGCGGCACATGTAATGTAATGTAGGAGATAGTGTAAAATGAATGGCCATTTAACGTTACCGTCATCCACTTTAATAGAGACGGAGGGCAAATGAAGTTCATTGGATGACGTCATACTTCTATTTTTCTTTTTTTCTGTGATCTTTTTCAACACAGCACAGACAATAGCCAACGATGGCTTTTCAATGATTTACATCCAATACATCCCTTTAATTCCCATGTGATTTATTGAAAGCTGTTCACCTTATTAAGCTATTTAGGTGTTTAATGGACTAACCTTTAGAGGAAGTGTCAAGAAGACGGTCACAAAAGTCTGAAAACAAAAAGGTGTACACGGTGTTCGGTGTTACTGTGGTCTCCCATTGTTGTGACATTGTGAGATATAGAGACATTGAGAGTGAGAGAGAGATACATCGGGAGAGAGAGAGAGAGAGAGAGAGAGAGAGACTATAAAGACAATTCCCCCATCAATGTCAAGTATCCAATACAAACAAATGGAAAAAAAACCCACCTCTCTATCCACCTGCTTCCATCTCACTCGTCCTCCTTCCTCCACAAACCGGAAGACACTCCATCCTCATCCATCCGTCCGGCCTGTCTTCTTCTCTCCATCAGGTACGGGCGGATCAACACCTGCCACAGACTACTGGAGACCCTCACGGACTCGCGCCTGGTGAACGAGGGCGACGAGAGGGGCCTGACGCCCCTCCACCTGGCCTCCAGAGAGGGACACACCAAGGTGGTGGAGGTGCTCCTCCGCAAAGGAGCGCTGTTCCAGAGGTAGACCCCGACAAACAAACCGCATACAGCCGACATGTAACATACACCACGTCCGCACCCCGCAGATAGGGCTGGTGCGGAGGCTGGAAAAATGGTGGGTTGTGACTGGCGAGCAGCATAGCACCAAGTGGCTCGGTGTAGATGGACACAATATATTAAAGAGGGGAATACTGTATGAGGACCAATAATGAAATGTTAATGATCTCGATTTTTTTTGCCACAGTAAGGAGAATGTGTTGCACGCGAACAAACATGCAAGCCTGTGCTAAGGGGTAGAGTGATGTGGGGCCTCATTGCTTTGTATCCGTGGTCTGCAGCGATTACAAAGGATGGACTTGCTTACACCACGCGGCGAGCGAAGGATACACGCAGACGATGAAGATTCTCCTCTCCGCCAGCACCAAGCTACTGGACAAAACAGATGAGGATGGGGTAGGTTTAGTTTATTTATTCATGTACATAAATACTAAACTATTTCATGTAAAACATGAAATAACCATACCTCTATAGAAGGTTAGTCTTAAGAATACACATACGTATGAATCATACTAAAGGCAACAGCTTGTCATTTCCGCAGCGATGAACAGAAGCAGACGTTGCTATTCAACATTCGACATGGTGACCTTTCACGTATATTTAACTGTCTTTTATCCAAAGTGACTTCTAGATATATATCATTCATGAGCAGGTAGCTACAGTTAAGCATCTTGTGCAAGGATGCCTTGTCATGTCAAGTCAATTCAATTGTATTTGTATGGCCCTTAGTACAGTCTCAAAGGGCTTTACATGCCGTATTTTAGGAAAGGAAAAACTCCCTTAACTATCAAGGAAGAAACCTTGTGAAGAAACACAGAGTAGGGGAACCCTCCTTCTAGGGATGATTAGGAGTGCAATGGGTGCCATAATTGACATAAAAGCATTACAACATTTTAAGTCAAATTAAATTGTTAGAAGTAAGTTGCCTACAGTTAGATTGGGATTTGACACTGGGGATTTCGAAACTGCTGGGAGTCAAACACCCTAACCACTAGTACTAGACTATCTCATATATATATATATATATATATATATATATATATATATATGTACACACACATATCCCTGCAGAACACGGCTCTGCACATAGCAGCGAGGGAGGGCCATGTGTCCGCTGTCATGCTCATGCTGTCCCGGGGGGCCGAGTTCATCCTGAGCAGGAACCACACCTCCTTCGTGCACGAGGCGCTCCAGAACGGCCGACAGGACGTGGTCAACGCTGTAATCGACAGCGACAGGTACTGTGGCGCTCGTGTCAACATTCCCCCCACCCCACCCCACCCCACCCCCCCCCCCCCCCCCCCTCGAGTGCAACTCAATAGGCCCTCGCCGGGCGCATTCCTTCACAGTGAGCTCAGCTTGGTATGGGGACGCGCTTGGCACAAGTACAAAATCGTTTCAGAGATGTTGTCATGGAGAAACAATGGCTCTGTCAGACTTTTTAAAAACGTCAATTACGCCAATGGTAGCCTCATACCGTGTGCCACTAAATGAGTGATGCCCGCCTATGTCTCAGAGAACATTGTGTTGTGGAGTTCAGTGTATTTCCATTCGTCTGCGTTTATCCCAGATGTGCGGAGGCTTTGAGTCGGTTCAACGTCACCTCCAACATGCGATCTCCAGTCCTTGACATGATTGAGAATCTGCCCGAGAGTTACAAGGTTTGCTAAATGTATGGCTTGTAGTGTAATTGTAGTACAATTGCAGTATAATGTATAGGATATATATATATATATATATACAGTATATATATATATATATATATAGGCCTATATATATATATATATATATAGATATACTGTATATAGATATACAGGTATATAGATATATATATATAGTCATTGTATACATTGACTAACTGATGAACTTTCTTTTCACCAGCATCTATTAAACCGCTGTGTGAGAGAATCGGACGATGACCCAAACAGCCCCGAGTACAATGTATTTCAATGAGCATCGTATTTATATTTATAATACACACGTGCATAATGTGTGTTAACATATATTATGTGCTATATTCTATAGTACGGTATTAAAACAAGTCATTTGAATGTTTTCTACAGATTGAATACAATTTCCAGTGGCTCCAGGCTCCTATTTCCCTGCAAAAGGACACCAAAAAGGCAGGACAGCTTCTCCGAATTCAGCCGCTAGCTGCACTTAATGTAAATATCATATCTTTCTTTACATTATTTATTGTGCATAAGTAGTACAACACAATACATATATTTTTCTAATTGTTTATACATAACCAAAACCTTTCGCTCAAAAAACCCTCCTTTTTTTAAGCTATAAAATTGGGTGGCTCAGAATAATATTAATTTTAATAGACATGTAAGAGTCCTCCCTCTGAGATACAGAAAAGGGCAAACCCATTTACTGGATCTTATGAAGAGTGAACGATCAATCTTCCAGGAACGTTACTATTAAACACAAACTTCTGCCATCTCTCTCCCCAGGCCATGGTACAATACAACCGCATCGAGCTCCTCTCACACCCTGTCTGTCTGAAGTACCTTGAAATGAAGTGGTCTGTACTGAATACCATTGAATCCCAATAGCAATTGTTATCATATCAACGTCGATGTTTTCATTGCCATCTTGATTGCCATCATCGATCGGTTTGACTGATCAGAGTGAATGTCATCCACCGATGTCGGTACCGACGTACCGACCTTTGCATGAACCCAGCCCATGACCAGAACTCCCCCTGGGGTTTTGCATTGCAACAGGGTGGCGTACGGCAGCATGGCCCACGTGCTGAACATGTGTTTGTACCTGATGGGCCAGCTTCCTCTCACCTACCTCACACTGGCTCTGAGGCCCTCCGTCAACACCACCGCACCGGGCCAACTAGACGTGGTGATGGTGCCCATCTCTTTCTCTGAGGTATCGGTTCAAAACAAACCACACGGCGTTAGAGCAGAGCATGAGAGACTGAGAGAGTGATGAATGGGTGAATAGGTTGTTGACTGAATGAATGGGTTAGTGCATTGGTCTCTCTATGGAGGCCTTTTGAAGTATCCAGAGAGTATATCACGGCACCGTGTGACTAACACGATATAATGATGACTCGCGTATCTATGCTCACAGTAGCGTAGCTACATTTTAGACACGGGGCAAATGCTCAATGTATATTTCATCAATATTAAGCCATAATCGATTCAACAAATTGCCACTGTAACTAAACTGTGGCAAAGCAATCGCGTTCCATTTCGTCCATAGATAAGCCATCAAGTGTAATGGACGCCATGGCGTGCAAACTCCTGCACGTATTCTGACCATCGCTCTTCGTCCCCACAGCAAAGCGTCTTCCTGTCCTTGTGCATGGTGATGGTGGTGGTCATGAATTTCTACGGCATAGGGAAGGAGGTGGTCCAGATATCACAACAGGTATGCAACAGTCATTGTTTCACAGAAGGGGTGAAGCACACCCATAAATCCTGTTTCCCCCCCCCAGCGTTGAGGCTACGCGCTGGAAGCCATCACACTTGACGGATGGCTAGCGAGTCCCCCGCGGATTGGGCCATCAGTAACTTGGGAGTCAAATGAATCAGATTCAAGATTTAACGTCAGCCCCGGGGCAAAGGGCTTTGCCTGTTTTTAAGTCCGAGAGATTTCCACACCACTAAACTAGAAATCCCGGTGAAACAATGGTATGCGCCGATGATGATTAAAATGATAATATGATCATTAAATGTTATTTCAATGTTAATATGATCATTAAAATGATTAAAGCCGCCCTTGCCCTGTTATGTTCTCATAACACTTAGCGCTGTAATGTTCTAGTATCCCTTGTGAAAGCCAATGGGATTTTAACAGTGGTGCATTGTTCACACTATGCGTTATACGTTTGTGTTGCGCTTTACAGGTTTGTTTAATGATTAATGTCTGTAAGGTAACCAAGAGTAGTAAAGAAAAATATATGTCAGCCATGTTGTCTTAAGTGTTTGATTCCTTTCTAATACATTGCCGTTTCCTTTTCATGTGAAAGCGCTGGAATTACTTCAAGGATTCGTCCAACCATATTGATTGGATTGTGGCTATTTTCTCGCTGTCCTTCGTTATTCCACTGGCGCTAAACGTCGAAGGGTCCTTACATTGGCAGGCGGGGGCACTGGCAGTTTTCCATTCCTGGGTTTGCTTTCTCCTTTATCTCCAGAGGTAGGGTTGCTTCCTCAATTAAGATGGGAACAAATGCCTTTCAGAAGACAGTGAATGACTTAATGATGATGTTTCTGCTTTTATATGTTGTCTTAAGACACATTTTTACAGAGTTGCCTTTTCGCCTGACAACTAGTCTTATTTGTTTACATACAGCTCTGTTGTGCAACCACCTGATTTAAAGTTTATCTAAATAGTTTTCACTTGTTCTATCTTTTGGTAGGATTTCTTTATAAATATCTATCTCAAATGGTCTTTTAATTGTGTGCTTGTATTTTGCTGTTTTGTGTCTTTCTTTTTATATTTGTGATTGTTTTTATGCTCTATAAATGGAAAAGCAATTTGTGCTTCTTGATTATTATTATTATTATTATTATTATTATTATTATTATTATTATTAACTCTAGCAGGCTGTTACTGTAATTGGACGGCCTCTTGTTTGCCCAGGTTTGATCGGTTTGGTATCTACGTGGTGATGTTTGGTGAGATCATGAAGACCTTGGTCAGCATCGTAATGCTGTTCTTGTTCTTGATGGTGGCCTTCGGCTTGGGGTTTCATGCACTGATGCTCAATCAGGTATGAAACCAAAAAGAACTTTCTGTCATCACAAAATTACAAACGAAAGTCAAATCAAGCTTGGACAGACACAATGAAATCAGATCAAACCTGACCTAATTAGAGTTTTTTCGTTGTTCGGATAATTAATACCAGCTAAATATTTGCTTGTGTTTAGGTTGCTATTTTGACGTCACCTGAAGTCACCTCTTGTTTGTTCTCTTACAGAAAGAGTTTGAGACTGTGCCCCTGTCAGTCATTCAGATTTTCGTGATGATGATCGGAGAATTGAACTACGAAACCAACTTCCTGAAGCCCAACCTCAACCACAAACTTCCCTTCACTTTTCTGACTTATGTACTATTCATTGAATTTGCTCTGCTGATGCCAATACTGCTTGTGAACCTGTTGGTAAGTAGGCTACGACCAGGCAGTATTTTAAAGTTGATCAAATAAAACGTAATCCAATATACATTCAATATTGTATTGATTTGTTTAACATGTATACAGGATAGGATTTTAGCGCGGTACGAAGATGGCAGTCCGAGCTCGACATGAAGCCTACATGTTCGTGAACATGAAATGATATTTGTCCGACTTTTGTCTTGTAGATTGGTTTGGCAGTCGGAGACATCGCTGAAGTCCAGAAAAATGCTTCCCTGAAGCGAATGGCCATGCAGGTGTGTACGAGAACGAAATAGTCAACTCAGCGGCCTGGGCAACGTGGTAACATTAATGATAACTTATATACATGTTCGCTTTCTCAGATTGAACTCCACACTGTGCTGGAAGACAAGCTGCCCTATTGGTTCATGAAACGTGTGGACAAGCCCTCCATCTTCATCCACCCCAACCGCAAGTGCTCCAAGGTTCGCCGAGGTTCACCCAATGGTTGCAATAGCAATGATCTGATGACACGAATTACACAAATTTCCTTTAGTCGTAGGTTTATCCAAAGCCACTCACAGTGAGTTCCAGACACATAGTCATTAAGGAGCAGGTAGGGGTTCAATGGCAGAAAATGGGCCCTTTTCACTGAGCTGAGAGCTGTTATAGCAGGGAAAACATAGGTGTAGCACCCCCTCCAACGTTAACATCTGGTCGGCAGGTAGGTAGGATGTGTGTCAGACTGGTGCACTGCTACATAAAAGGAGCAGACCCATAAATAGTGTTATGAGCGACACTTGTGTTTGGTCCTGTGATGGACAGCACAAAATAGGTCTCCCAAACCAGACTAGACTATCCTGTTCCTGTACTCCACAACAATGACTAGATAGTAGTCTAGATCTACTTTGACAGCCCCGCAGTAGCTGACCTTCGCCTTGATCATTCGCTCACCGAGGACTAGTTTTATGCTCATATGCTAATCTCTGTCTGGCTGATTCGTCGGCCATCTTCTATGCTCCTTGCCGTGCCTGCAGTTGTTCCAAGTCATCCTCCCTCAGGGGTGCTTTAGTTGCCCTTTTAGGGGTTTTAATCAGGGCTCGTAAGCCCCTTCGAGATGCTAAATACTGTAAAACGAGCTATTCTACGAGCTAATTTCACACTTGATGGTTGTTGTTTTTTTATCTCGACTTTCACATTTGTATTGCTTTGGTTGTATTTATGAACAGACCTACATGCAGATGTTGCTGGGGAACGGAGAAGAGAGAAACGACATCAGGACCCGTCTGCAGGACAAGTCACACGACACGGATCCGATCAAGAACGAACTGCAAAAGCAGAAGACCAGGTCAAGCATGTGCATTGTGGGATAGAGATGGAAGTTACTAGTCTCTTGATTTGTCGATGAAAACTTTTTTTTTTTTCAATTTTCAAGTCGGTGTTAGGTTGCTCATTAATCTGGTCATGAATCTATATTGTATTGACGTAATGCATCATAGAGGCATTTCTGGGGAAAATGCAGTGTAATCATTTGATTTGAGCTGCAGGGTGAAACGTGTACAGTGTGCACTATTGTGTGGAAGGGTTGTGTTTTTGATGCATGAGCAGCCTCTAGTGGGCTTTAAACACAATCAGTCCCTTTTCTCCATTGGCATTCATCTATTCCAGAACTTCATCCCCATAAATGTCACTCACATATCATAGTTATCAACAAGAAGGCATGGACAAGAAAAACAACGACAAAAAACATTTGGCAGGATTAGGGTGAAAGGTTGTGTGTTCCAATCCCAATGTCCACGTCGAGACTACCTGTAGCCATCCTTGAGCCTATCACCTACTGGCTCATTCATGTATCTAAAAAACATTTCACAGTGTGCCTGCTTCATCATTAAATAGCGAATAGTACATTCTAGTCTTTCTAAGTCCCGTTAACAAAACCTCCTGTGTGAACCCCAAAACAAGCACCAAAGACACCACTAAAACACCTCTCTCTCTCTCTCTCTCTCTCTCTCTCCAGACTGAAAGAGATGTCTAGCGTGCTGGAGAAGCAGCACAGCCTCCTGAAGCTCATCATCCAGAAGATGGAGATCACGTCGGAGGCAGACGAGTGCGATGGCCCCAAGTACTATAAAAGCAAAGGGCCTTCCCGTCCGGGCGCACCCAGGCACCAGAGTGGATCCAGGTGGATGCCTCTGATAAAGGCCATTGAGATGAAGAGTATTGGTAAATAGTGCCTTGCTGTGTAACTTGAGTTGGAAAAGTTAAGCTGTCAAAAAGTTGTATGATGTGATAAACTAACCCTACTACTTTATAACTCTGTGGAAGGGGCACTTTGGTACGTAACTCTTACTTTAATGAAAATGTTACTGTTGAACATTGTCTACAAAGTAGGGTAGCACATTTCTTGCCTAATTGATAAGCTATTGATACACTACTACTGCTCAATGTCAATGCTGTGTGTGTCAAGTTCATCTCTGTTTGTTTAGTGACTTGTAATACTACCATATTTTGATATATAGGCCTACAAGATAATATTTGAACATCTTAATGCGTGTTGCATGCAATGTCTGTCTTTATTATATTTAAGTAGTTTGTAAACTGACTAAGACAAGAACTTCAAGTTCTTGTCAAGTACAGTATGTCATTAAATCTTAATAAAGAATAAATTACTTGAAATAATTAGAAATAATTAATTGTTGTGTGCGTGTGTTTCCTAAACCAGAACTCTCTATTGTGTACGGTTATGGTAGCAGTTCAATGTATCCCTAAACCTGCATCTTGCAAGGCATTTGTTTTGGCCCATAATGCATTCTGGCATGGCATTTGTTGTGGGTTACCCATAGTGTATTCTGGCAATGCCTTTGTTTTGGGTTTCCCATAGTGCATTCTGGCAATGCATTTGATGTGGGTTACCCATAGTGCATTCTGGCAATGCATTTGATTTGGGTTACCCATAGCACATTCTGGCAAAGCATTTGTTTTGGGTTTCCCATAGTGCATTCTGGTAAGGCGTTTGTTTTGGCTTTCCCATAGTGCATTCTGGTAAGGCGTTTGTTTTGGCTTTCCCATAGTGCGTTCTGAGGCGTAGTACTTAAACTTGTGAGAAATAGTAGTTAACCCACCCTAGCTTTTCACGCTGCAGCTGGTCCAGCAGTAACCATGGGAACCACTGGGCAAGTGCTCTGACATCATCGCCTTGCACCTGTCGCTCTGTTTTCCCTATCATACAAGTGAACGGGGGCGGGGGGGGGGGGGGGGGGCGGAGGGCAGTGCTGATAGGGGGGTCATGACCTCTGCAAGTCTACGCTGAAAGACAAATGCAAACTCTCCCTTCAAGTCCAGATTCCAGTGATTTTTTTTTTGTATAACTGCTGGCTGAACATAATTACTCCCATAGCACACACAATGACCATGTAGCCATCCATCCGCTTTGTCTTAAGTGAAGTACATGAGTCGCAGAATGACTAATGCCAATGCGTGCCACTGTTTTAGTCTCGCAGCCTTCTGCCTGACCTGAGCGGAGGTATTGGCTGTTTGGGGTTTCCACATGTGGCAAGAAGCGAAAACACATGTTATTTGAAAAGATGGGTCCATTCATCACATATCACGCGAATTTCTGAATGTCCATGTTCAGAGCTGTCAGGTATTGTGTTCTCTGAGCGGACAGATGGTGTGACAGGGAATAAGATGGACAGAGGGGCTGGCAGTTTTCTAAGTCTTATCTGAGAGACGTGGGCTCATTATCTCAAGCCAAATGACACATCCAAGGATGACCTGGACACAGGGCTTCCTCCACGGCCCAGAAAAGACCATTTGTTTTACTTTTTGTAACGTTTGGAAATACGGAGGAAGGAGAAGGGCCAGTTGGGGAACTCGGGGAATGTGTCTGTGGATTAGGGAGCATTCCTGGGCCGACGGACTGAGGGAAAATGAAGACGTATAGCGCCGGCATGCTGGTCAGGCATATAGCAGGGATACAGAGAACAAGAAAGTATAAGCTGCCCTTTCAAAACGTAATTTACAATTTTAAATGAATAAAGTATTATACGTTGACATTCTGCACTGAAAATATACAAAACAAATATATCTTTCATATCGTGCCTGGGGTAGTCCATGGCTAAAACTAATTTGCATCTGAATGTCGCATCTGTAATGAATAGCAATTCCAAACTAGGAATTTGGTCATTTACACTTTCTTGCAAACTCCCCGAGGCGAATGTGTTCAAAACGACTTTCTCTTTACTTTTCGTGCGCAAACATCTACACCTCTCATCGTTTCTGCAGCGATCCCCTAACAACGGTGAACTTTAAATACCCTGTATGGTAATAGTGTGAAATTCTTCTGGAGTGACTTTGTCCAGGGGGCAGCGTTTCATCGAAGCAAAGCAACAGCTTTCTGTGTGTACGTTGCAGAAGCGGTGTACCTCAACAAGCACCGCTGTGTGCCGCAGGAGGTTTGAATAAAGAATACCAGTTATTAGCCGATCTCACCCCCTTCCTCTTGGACTATGGGGTCTCTTGATCGACGTGCATCACGGTTGCTATGGTTTCCCTGCCACCTTGTGTGAGTGACCACGCTGGTGGATGTTATCAGATCGATAATGCTGGGAGAAAATAAAGGAAAGAATGTGAAATGTAGAAGAAATGTAGGGCATTAATTGTATATAGATGAAACTCGTAATATTTCATTCTTATTTGTATATGTATGTCCCTCATAGTCCCTGTTTGTCCCTGTGTATTGTATGCACCCCCCACACCAAAACAAATTCCTTGTAAGTGTAAATTTATGTGGCAATAAATATCTTTCTGATTTTGATTCTAATTCTGATTAAGGCATGAATAAAGAATGCGCCCCCCCCCCAAACCCAACCCTACCCCTCCACACACACACACACACACACACACACACACACACGCCACGCCCTTGTCATGCCAGTGGTCCAGATGTCATGGGAACGGTGGACAGCTGTGTGTGTTGTGTGGGGAGGCAGCGAGTGAAAGGGTCCCTGCATCTGCTGAAACCCTATCCCTCTGTGAAACTGGCAAATGGATTAGGGCCACTTTTGATAAGGTCATAAAGACATTTCTATTAGCGAAACTCTCCCATATGTGGGAGAGTGGCCATGGATGTGGACCACGGGGGGCCAAATATATAGACATATATGTAGTCGCTTGTTTGGAGGATAGTACATGTGTGCATTTTTTCGTAGTCCTCCCTTGTGATTCTGAAAAACTACGTTGTGGAGGAGATATGCCAAAATTCGTCTGATTTGGTGGCTCGCAGGTTATTTTATTGAGGAACGTATTGGCCTTTTTTCACCTCATTGACTCTCATTGAGCTATAAATCTACTCTGGTCCCGAGGACCGTGACAAACACATTACATCCACAGTCGTGGTCAACTTGTATGAAGGGTCTTGGTGGTCCTCAGAGAAAAAGGGGGTGGGGATAAAAACAATAAGCTCATGCCAAGTCCAGGGCACTTAAATTAGGCATATAAGCAAGTGAGTAGGTTTCAGTTTGAGGTTGACAGTGGCAACAGTCAAACTTATGCATTGGTTATTTAAAGTATGATTTTTTTCCTATGTTTTAATTCCAACCAACTTCAGTTTAGCTTTGTATTGACAGCTGGCAACACACATCTGCTTCAAGCACGGGGGGAACAGCCATGTCCACCGGCTCAATAGCAAGCGATGCTGAGGATTTTGACCCATGTCAGAGGAGGACCGCTGCTCATCTGGCCGAGGCCACGCGGAGAGTCGACGGTTACAACTCCAACCGCTACGCCGACGACGACAACGACGACGACGACGAGTTCAGCAAAGACTTTGACGGCGAGGCCAAACAACAAGCGGAGGCACAGCTCTCGAAAGTGCCCCAAAGAGAGAGTCGCCAGTGTCAGAGGAACGCAGCCAACGCCAGGGAAAGGGCGCGGATGCGGGTGCTGAGCAAAGGGTTCTCCAGACTCAAGACCAGCCTGCCGTGGGTGCCAGCTGACACCAAGCTGTCCAAGTTGGACACGCTAAGACTCGCTTCCAGCTACATCTCTCACCTCAGACAACTGCTGCAGGATGAACGGTTTGAGCACAGCTTTGTGCACCCCGTTAACCTGGTAGGAGTCGTGCTTTGCTTTGACATTTCATTTTTTTTAAAGAGACGCAAAAATGCATCAGGCTAATTGAGCTAATGGAAAAACGATAATGATTGCATGAATGCTAAATACCAAGACGTATATAGAATTCATTGATTCGGCTTTTTGCATTCTCAAAATGAATACAGTTGCATATTAGGTTGGATATAGGTTGAATATAAAATAACAGGAGTGGTTTGTTATTTCTTTCGTTATAAGGCTAGGCTATAGGCCTACTCACTCGAACTTGGATCCTTACTTATTACCTATATCGTTTTAAATCGTACTAACTTACTTACTATCCTTCTCCTTTTGTTATAAATCAGTTTACACTCTCCCTTGCTTTCCCCCCAGACTTGGCCATTTGTGATGTCAGGACGCTTAGAGCAACAGGAGGACAACATGGCTTCAGCTGGCAGGACTCTCTGTGGTGCTTCAGCCTAGAGATATCTCTCTCGCTCTCTCTCTCTCTCTCTGTCTCTCTCTCTGTCTGTCTCTCTGTCTCTCTCTCTCTCTCTCTCTCTCTCTCTCTTTCTGTCTCTGTCTCTGTCTTTCTCTCTGTCTCTGTCTCTGTCTCTGTCTCTGTCTCTCTCTCTCTCTCTCTCTCTCTGCACTGATGTGATTAGGACCTTTATCCAAGGTGCTTTCAACGGTTTCACATTTGTCTAAAGACCACCAGACTGAACAGCATAGGGGAAAATGGATGTTGACATTAATGTCTTTGGACATTTTTTTTTTGTACCTTTTGAATTTCTAGAGAGCATTAAGGTTGAACTATGTCCCAACTCCTGGTTAATTGCACCGTGGGTTGTGGCCTGATTTTTTAAATGCATGTTTATAAATGTATAATAGACCTACATCTAGTGATGTAGAGTTGACTGTGGCTTCTAAGAGCTAAGCAATAAAGTGAGTAAGTAGATAAGTGGGACATTTATGCTACTTAATTTGGAGCAGATTCAAGAACAAGACTGCAGCCATACTTTTTTGTATTGTTGGCTGTAATTGGGTTATACGTTTACAGACGTACCGTTTTCTCTTCATTCATTGAGGTGATCCTTACAAGTTTTATCTGTGAGGTAGAGAATTATACAACACTAAGACGATATTATTACATGATTAGTTCTACACTTTTAGCAAACCACGAATTCATACCACTGATGATATAATAATTTATATTACATAATGTGTTTGTGTATAAACAATGTTTACAACAACATCACTGCAGCGTACAAATATTAACATTACAGATTACTATTGTGTGTGGGTTTGACGATACAATACTGTTTGTGATTATTTTGAAGTAAAACTTTACTGTAATACACGTTTGTCTGGTAGATCTTATGTGATTTTGGTGTGTTTTTAAAAAAAAAATGTGTACCTTGCAGACAGCAATGTTGCATCTAGTTTACGGTGGTTTAAGTGCATCATACAGCATTACCAATGGATGCTTATATGTGTAAATGCATCAGAGCACATTAACATTAGCCTTAGTCTTCATCTGCATATGGATGTGTTGAGTTATTTATGTTGTAATATTAGGCTGTTGCTAGTATTCTGATACATATTTAGACAGGAAGCCCTCACTGTCCGCTAAACAGCCGGTCATTCATATAGGACAGACGTTAAATATGTTATATGCATTCATATAAAACCTGTGCTATACATTTCACCGTTCCTCCCAACATATAGCCTGCTAAATAATATTGTCAGGTGTTTCAAGTATGTTATTAGCTGTTTGGCTGCAGGTTGTTAGGCTACCATCAAACCAATGACTCAACACGGGCCTATATATTACATTAAGCTGCTTCTTCCATATATGGACAAATTGTGTCATGGTTGCCAACAATCGGAGACTCAACTTACTGCATATCTCACCGCATATGTCAACGTTTCCTTTTGAATAGGGAGGGAGTATACCCATATCCCATGCAATCATACCATCAACTTTATAACACAGACCTGAAGATCCTTATGGTGTAGCTACTCCACTTCAAGTTGGGAGGTACGAACCTGGCTGGTTAATTCTTTGTACAGCAGTATAGACAAAAAAAGAGAAAGGGGTGACAGACGGATGTAGAGCGCCATGTCTGGGGCACGCCGGTGCAACAAAGTGCTGTTTTAGATGAAGGAGGACACGGAGTCGGAGGAGAGACAGGAGCTTTCATCAGGGCCCTAGACGGCTGCAGCTGTTAAGGCTGCTGCCTGGTTTCCCAGCAGCCTGAAACGCTCTCCTGGGAGACAAAACCGTGGCGCTATAGGCCTGCTTATGGCCAGCCAGCTAATGAGCACTAGCGCCTCACACACATTCTTCTTGTTGTTTTGATCCATCTTTTTAACCAAGACAGCAGGGGGGGGGGGGGGGGGGGGGGGGGGGGAGAAAAGAAAAAAAAACTACAAGCCATTATATTTCCATTAGGGGTACGAGGACGAAATTGCCTTTACTGCGAATCAAAGTTGTGAAGTCAATGAAGTGAAATGATGGAGCTGAATGTCTCGATGATCTATTGTATTGGGGTACTGCGGTTTGTATGAATAAGATATATCAAAGAGTTAGTGGCTTCATGTGCCCAGATAAAAGTCAGGTCAGCCTGTTGTTGTCCATCAATCTGTTGCTCTGTTTCCAACGTCGTTACTGACATCTAGTGGTGAAAGTGGAGAAGCCTGAAGCCACCGAGGAAAAAAACTGAACGCTTCCGATTGATTTTTCGGTGCAAAATGGAGACTCGGATTGCATTTCATTAATTGGTATATTAATAACGCTAGCACTTTACATCCTATCAGTCATCAGTTATAAAAAGTCAAATGAGGTTGGATATGAACATTCAAATCAATCTGATATGGACAAATCCAATTACTTAAAGATCCTATTTGCTCCTAAAAATGTTGAGGTCCACATTAAATTAGTGTGTGTGTGTGTGTGTGTGTGTTGATTCAAAACAACTAATTGTTGGTCTATGGACAGATTGGATAGTAAGCAAATAACCCACCTTTTACTTTGAAACGTCTACATGTACATAGATAAGGCTCATGTCCACAGCATACACCGCAGCAGAGAAAGAGCAATTTGCTAACTAACAGTAGGCCTATCATGGGTTAATGCAATTAAATATACATTTGTAAACGTAGTAAAATAGTGTGTGACAATGCAAAACGACAGGACATATTTAAAATGTAGGCTATATGGGTCTGACATCCCTTATCAGATTATGATTTGATTTTATGTTAATCAATTGTAATATTCAAGATGTAATAATTCCCTACATTATCAATACATGTAATTACAATACAAACTTGATATTGTGTATTTGTGTTTAGTTTTTGCCAAATAGCCTATGGAATAATGTATATGCGCCCAAGTTTTAATGACTATGAAGTAGGACAACCAGCAGAGGTCAGTGTAAATTCACAATATAACATGGACGCCACATGGCTATGGCGACCCATCAGTTCATGTGTGGACACAGTCCCAGTGTTTACACCTCTTCTCCCATTAACCTCAATACATGATCAGCACATGATGTAAGCCATCCCCTCCAGTTATAGTACAGGTATGTATAGCTGTAGGTGAAGTAGTAGAAGTAGGCCTATAGGGAGCCTAATAACAGCGGTGGTAGTAATAGTAACAGAAGGAGGCAAGTTGCTTGACTCGGAGAGTTGTAAGATATTGTTAGTCGCAGTAGCCTATTGTTAGACTTGTTGTTATTATTATTATGTTTTACAAATTGCGTGAATATTTTAAAAACCCTAACGGTTGGCTCCACATCCTTCAGGTGGTACACATTATTAGAAGTACATTCCTATCAAGGCTCAGCCCAAAATCCAACTCCTTCCTTTTTTTTTGTATTGAACATATTTTCGTTTGTAGGATCATTTCCATGAACAGGAAGGAAGTACACGTCCAAAGCCAACATCAGGGTTCACTGAGGGGGCCTTTGTTGCATCCCCCCCCCCCTCACCCCCCCCAAAAAATAAAAAAAAATCCCTCAAAACATTTGGGTAGTATGGAGACCGGCCGGACGCTTTGAGCTTCGCGGACCCATTCTCCGTATGTTTGTTATTCAATATGCGCTCACTCAATAGCACTAATGAGAAAAGGATATGTAAATCCCAAACTATTTCAATCAAATCTCGGCTAATGTATACACTTCTCCATTGGGAAATTTTGGTTTCCCCTGCTGCAAATATTCTAGATTTGTTTATCAATCGCATCCTTATATGGCTTGATAGTTCGAACCACTGAGCCTGCTAGAAATACAAAGGTGGATTAAGTTGGGCGAGTAGAATTGCAATTGACTTATTGGTTTAGGGTTCATAAAATTATTGTATGTTGAGGAGCTTTGATCGCATGGGCACATGCGGGCTCGTTCACTCTTACATAGGCTGCCATGTGTGTCTTTATTGTAATAACTGTAAAAAACTGTAAATTAAATGAATGTACACAGATTTTATTGCTGTACATGACCACGGGAAACCCATGATTTTTTTTTCACTGAAACATAGTACAATAGAAGTAAATAATGAGGAGCATTGAAACGAGACCAGAGAGAGAGAGAGAGAGAGAGTGAGACAGGGAGAAGGAGAAGGATACAGGGAGGGAGACAGTGAATCAGAGAGATTGGACAGGGCGGAAGACCGCAAGAAAGACGGAGAAGGACAGCGAGATCAGACAGAAAGAAGATAAAGAAAGGGAGAGTCAGAGACAGTCAGAGAGATCAGACAGAAAGAAGATAGAAAAGGAGGGAGAGAGACAGGGAAAGAGAGAGACACAGAGAGAAGAGATAGTGAGCGACAGAGGGCGAGATAGATAGATAGAAAGAGAGAGAGAGAGAGAGAGAGAGAGATGGCTTGTGTGTGAGACTTCCTGCTACTGGGAGGAGATGACACGCTCCTCTGTTAGGCAGGTGATTGGGTTACAGCGGGAGTGGCCATCTCCCCCTCAGGACAGAATGGAGGCTCTTTGTGGTGGTGGTGGTGGTATGAGCGGCTGGGAGCTCTGCAGGGGAAGGTCGGACCCACAGAGATAGTGGAGGAAGAAGTGTGTGTGTGTGTGTGTGTGTGTGTGTGTGTGTGTGTGTGTTTGTGTGTGTGTGTGTGTGTGTGTGTGTGTGAGTGTGTGTGTGTGTGTGTGTGAGTGAGTGAAGTGGGGAAAAGGTGGATGTGTATGTTGTATGTGTGTGTGTGTGTGTGTGTGTGTGTGTGTTTGTGTGTGTGTGTGTGTGTGTGTGTTTCATGATATGTGTGTGTATGCATGGTGTGTATGCATGATGCGTGTGCATGGTGTGTGTACATGGTACGTGTGTGCATGTATGCACGGTGTGTGTGTGTTTGTGTGCATGGTATGTGTGTGTGTATGCACGGTGTGTGTTTGTGTGCATTATACGTGTGTGTATGCACGGTGTGTGTGTTTGTGTGCATGGTATGTGTGTGTATGCACGGTGTGTGTGTGTTTGTGTGCATGGTATGTGTGTGTATGCACGGTGTGTGTGTTTGTGTGCATTATACGTGTGTGTATGCACAGTGTGTGTGTTTGTGTGCATGGTATGTGTGTGTATGCACGGTGTGTGTGTTTGTGTGCATTATACGTGTGTGTATGCACGGTGTGTGTGTTTGTGTGCATGGTATGTGTGTGTATGCACGGTGTGTGTTTGTGTGCATGGTATGTGTGTGTATGCACGGTGTGTGTGTTTGTGTGCATTATACGTGTGTGTATGCACGGTGTGTGTGTTTGTGTGCATGGTATGTGTGTGTATGCACGGTGTGTGTGTTTGTGTGCATTATACATGTGTGTATGCACAGTGTGTGTGTTTGTGTGCATGGTATGTGTGTGTATGCACGGTGTGTGTGTTTGTGTGCATTATACATGTGTGTATGCACAGTGTGTGTGTTTGTGTGCATGGTATGTGTGTGTATGCACGGTGTGTGTGTTTGTGTGCATTATACGTGTGTGTATACACGGTGTGTGTGTTTGTGTGCATGGTATGTGTGTGTATGCATGGTGTGTGTTTGTGTGCATGGTATGTGTGTGTATGCACGGTGTGTGTGTTTGTGTGCATTATACGTGTGTGTATGCACGGTGTGTGTGTTTGTGTGCATTATACATGTGTGTATGCACGGTGTGTGTGTTTGTGTGCATGGTATGTGTGTGTGTATGCACGGTGTGTGTTTGTGTGCATGGTATGTGTGTGTATGCACGGTGTGTGTGTTTGTGTGCATTATACGTGCGTGTATGCACAGTGTGTGTGTTTGTGTGCATGGTATGTGTGTGTATGCACGGTGTGTGTGTTTGTGTGCATTATACGTGTGTGTATGCACGGTGTGTGTGTTTGTGTGCATGGTATGTGTGTGTATGCACGGTGTGTGTTTGTGTGCATGGTATGTGTGTGTATGCACGGTGTGTGTGTTTGTGTGCATTATACGTGTGTGTATGCACGGTGTGTGTTTGTGTGCATTATACATGTGTGTATGCACGGTGTGTGTGTGTGTTTGTGTGCATGGTATGTGTGTGTATGCACGGTGTGTGTGTGTTTGTGTGCATTATACGTGTGTGTATGCACGGTGTGTGTGTTTGTGTGCATTATACGTGTGTGTATGCACGGTGTGTGTGTTTGTGTGCATTATACATGTGTGTATGCACGGTGTGTGTGTGTTTGTGTGCATGGTATGTGTGTGTGTATGCACGGTGTGTGTTTGTGTGCATTATACGTGTGTGTATGCACGGTGTGTGTGTTTGTGTGCATGGTATGTGTGTGTGTATGCACAGGGTGTGTGTGTATGTGTGTGCGTTTGGGAGTGAATGTGTGTTTGGCGGGGGGGGGACATCATATGAGCAAGGGTCCAAGGTTTGACAAAACAACTTCGAGCCCTAAAACTCCTTTAGGCATCTCAGTGGCCTCGTTACCAGGTGGCAGAACAGGACAGTATCACTCTCTTTCTCTCTCTCTCTCTCTCTCTCTCTCTCTCTCTCTCTCTCTCTCTCTCAGTGTCATCCTGTCCTCATTCCAGTGCTGACAAAATGAGAGCAGGACAGAAACAAATGGTTTGTTTTTGCTCTCGGGGCATTGTGGAAACACCCTGAAAATAGGCGGCGCCCGTTGTTCTCGTCTTTGTCCCCCCCTCGCCATTCTGTGTCCCTCACAAAGGGACTTACTCCACCGGCCGCTCAATGGACTCGTGTTCCCAAACACGCCGATCGCATACCTGCCGCATTGTCCGCCGAGTTTCTGGAGAAACACACGTTCAATAATCTGGGGGTCACATGAGCCACGCACTTGCACACACACACACATTAGTTGGGTCGTTCATTCCGTCATTCACTCGTTCATTCACACAGTTGTTTATTCATTCATTCGTTCATTCATTCATACAGTCATTCATTCATTTCTATAGTCATTCATTCATGCATTCGGTCATCCATTCATTCAATTAGACTGATTCAGTTAGGTATGTAGGTGTTTTGTAAATCTCCTCATTCTATCTTGAAATTAGATATTTACCTGTAACACCAATTGCGTTCAAAATCATTTGGTTTCAATTAAGCTTTAAGAATAAATGCATCACACTATAGTTTGAGCGACATGTTGTTGTCACACTATAGTCTGAGCTACATGTTGTTCCCACAGTCTGAGCTACATGTTATTCCCACACTATAGTCCGAGCTACATGTTGTTCCCACACTATAGTCTGAGCTACATGTTATTCCCACACTATAGTCTGAGCTACATGTTATTCCCACACTATAGTCTGAGCTACATGTTGTTCCCACACTATAGTCTGAGATACATGTTATTCCCACAGTATAGTCTGAGCTACATGTTATTCCCACACTATAGTCCGAGCTACACGTTCCCACACTAAAGCCATGCACGTCACGTTGCACTGGGGCTCCACTCCCCCTCCAGTGGCATATCTCCCCCTGTCTAATTCTCCTTCTTCCACACACGTAACCGCGGCCTATAACTAAACAATAGGACGCTATTTTCCCGCTCCGATGTGACTCCCAGATCAGGCGCTCTGGGGCAAAAATCCAAGGGTTTTCCCATCGCTGTCAGACCAGCCAGTGGCCTCAGCAACCCACCAGAGAGATGAGTCCTCCACCACCACCACCGTCACCACCCCTCACCTGAGTCCCTTCAAGGCCTATCCTGTCAGCGGTCCAGAGGGATTAGCCATTCACGCCCCCCCCACCCCCCCCCCACCCCCCTTTCATATTGTTCTCCAGGGCCACAATGGGGATGCATGAGGGCCCCAGCTCTTTGTCATGGGTTTTGTTGTGAACTGCTACTGGGTTAACAAAGGTGTAACACACCTGTGACTATGGATTATAACCTCCCTCTCTCTCTCTGTCTCTGTCTCTCTGTCTCTCTGTCTCTCTCTCTCTCTCTCTCTCTCTCTCTCTCTCTCTCTCTCTCTCTCTCTCTCTCCTTATTTTTCTGGCACATGGCCCATGGCAGTGTCCACCACATCAAAAGTATGGGCACTTTTCTCCCGAAAAAAGAAGAAGAAAAAAAACGTTCCCCTGGCCAACACCCAGAGCAATGCCTTGTGGGATATGACACATTTAGTCTTAGATCTGTTGTGGTTTGACCATGTGAGAGAGGTTGTGTTTTTTTTTTTACCTGCATAGAGGTGTGTGTGTGTGTGTGTGTGTGTGTGTGTGTGTGTGCGTGTGTGTGTGTGTGTGTGTGTGTGTGTGTGTGTGTGTGTGTGCGCGTGTCTGTCTCTTTGACCAATTCAATTACACAGACACACCTTCATGTCTGAAATGGAAAACTATGCCATAATGTTTTACAAGTCTGTCTCTTTGATCAATTCAATTACATGTGGAGGGACATTGCTGTCCAACTCGATGTCCAAAACGATATCTTTCCTATAGGCATTAGTCTTATTTTGACAGCCCCTGCCTCTCACCTTTGACCCCTGGGGAGAATAATGTCTGTCAAGAGTTTCTGATGGCTACATCCAAGCAACTAAATCCCAAATCCAACCTTTTCTTCTAAGAGGCTTGACCTCCTTGTGACCACATCACAACGCCGAGCGAATTTCACGCCTATCGCTCTGAACGTGATGTCTTAAAAAACAAGGGCGGAAAGGAGGAATTTATCGAGATGTGTTTTTTTCTTTTTCTACTTGATGTCCTTCACCGATGAAAACTGGGTGTCAATAGGTGCGTTAATAAAAGGTTTAAGTCTAAAACAATTTTGAAGAGATAGTGTGCATGTTCATCAAAGATTTTCTAATATACCGTATCTATTTTTTGCATTTTAGTATTAATCCAGCTGATTTCATAGGCACTAAGGGTGACTGTTTGAACCCCGATCAAACCGATTCGATTACAGCGACAACAAAAAACGTAGCCACCGCCGGTTACTCATTTTAATGGCTTTAATGAACTTTTGTCTGTGAGTCTGAGATGGCGTTTAGACATGCAGGTCAGCCCTCATGTCTAATTCAGACTCTAGGCATGAATTACTAAACACCACTCATCTGATAGAGCACATTGTTGAAAAAAACACACTGCTGTATTCAGTAACACGATATATAAAAAGAAAGAACATAGAAGACTATAAATAAAGATCACACACACTGCAAATGAAAACCAACCACGCCAACACGCTTTAGCTTATATTACCGGTAATAAATAAATAAAGTAGGTAAATACAAAAAGAATATACATGCTGGACACTTTTATCCAACGTGTGTTAAA
>JAOPHQ010002025.1:65000-67500 GCA_030340625.1 Merluccius polli
TTGGATTCTCATCCCGCTGGCCCATCTCAGGAACATGTAGGCCATTGTTCATCACTGTTTCACTTGCGGCAGGAAAACTCCTGAAGGAAATAACTTCACCTCCAAAACATAAATTGTTGCTCCAAAAAAAACGCGAACCAAAAAAAAAAATACACCAATCCCATCAAACTCGTGCCCCCGGAGATCCTCCCTCGTTCTGGTCTCCAGCCGCTAAGGTTTTCCTACACAAACAACAGAGCCGAGGCCTGTGTGGTTTTTCGGTGCCAGGAGTCGGTACATGCCCCATTGAACATGATGACTTTTTAAATATGCGGTCATAAGAGAAGAACACTGAGAGATTTAATGAAGTCGAGTCTCGTCTTGTGTTTTCTGGTATTTCCCATTCTGCCGGCCTTTCACCACGGCTGTGTGATAACGGTTTCCCGTCGACCGTCTTGAAGGGAATTAGGGCTATATTTCATCCCAGGTATATCCGCAGACACATTTCGTCCTGCTGGCGCTGACATAACTCCTGCCTCAAATACTCGCTTAAGAACACAGGTCGTAAGGTCACCGCCCGTCCTTTCCAGAGCGAGCCTCGTATTGTCTCCCGCTCTGTCCTCCCCAAAGATTTACCCCCCCAATCCCCCCTTCCCCATAACACCTTTGATGTACACCTTTGGGGAATCACCGCCGTCGAATGCACCTATGGGTCCGCCGCACGCGAGCTCCCCCTCACCCCACCCCCCGGTTGACAAAACCTGACCTTGAAGAAATTCTCGAAGTACCATTTTCTTTTATTTTCGATAAATTCCTCTTTTACAGCTCTCTCCTCGCTTTGTTTCTTTCTTTTTCCCCTCCCCCCCGCTCCGACATGTGAAAAGACATACAGATGCTGTGGAGTGGTTGAGTTGAGTTGCGTTCTGTGAGGTTACAGCGTATATAACATCCAGCACAGTGTCATGTTCATTTAAAAAAAGGGGGTCGGGACCGGGAGGCGGGACAAGTCCGACGGTTGCGGAGGGGCCGTTGGGCCGTGAGGTCTGGGTCAACGTCCTCTCTGCTGCTGCCAGGAGCCACGGGGCGAGGAACAACAGCACTACCTGGAACGCAGCCCAGACGCACACCACCGAGCAAACGTTCAAACGCTTCTTCCCCTCTGCGTGCGCCGATGTGCATATGTGCCGTTAGGATGCTTTATTTGACACTCAAAATACTTAAAGGAAATGGGGTTTTTTTTTTTTTCCCCCATGAAGAGATAAGGCTGGGGATCTTGTGAAAGAAATGTGCTGCACATATTCCAGCTGAGTGATGACTTTAAATAATACGACGTAGAGCGCCTCTTTGAATGCATATACCGCCGAGAGTACGCCGGTTCAAGTGCCTGAGGTTGGTTTGGTTGAACGGCGCGGCGACCAAGAACATGCAGAACCTAAGCTAAAGTAATAACCAAAGAAATGCACTGCTGAACAAAGCCAAATGTTTAATCAGTCAACACTTGAAGAATGAACTGCATTTTTCATTCATAACTATTATTCAATGAACGTTATCGTCATAAAACCACTATTTTTCTTTTCAGAATGAAGTAACCTCTATTTGTTTCACAATTGCTCTTTATCCTCTTCACACACCTCTGAGTCACCTCGACAAACACATTTTCCTTTGAGTGTGGGCCCTGCGATGGGTGACCCCTTGCAGAAAGCCAGCCAGCACTTCAAAGCCCTTGACAACTACTTTATTTACCCCCCCCCGAAGTCACACCAACCTTACCAACCGACCAACACACAGATCTATTAAGGGCCCACTCCCCCCCCCCCCCCCCCCCCCCCCCCACACACACACACACATAGAAGAGAGAACAGATGAACACTTGCTGTCGTGGGACAGTCAGTTAAACTGTCCGCACCTTTCCGCCTGACCTGAGCCGGGCCTGCAATGTTTTCTTGCTGCTGCGTCCTTCCTGCCACAGCACCATAGCAGTGATTTATGACCCCCCCCCCATCCCCCGACCACCGCCACCACCTCTGACACATCGAAGCCTGAAAGCAGTACCGGCAGGCCCAGGGAGAAGTCATCAACCCAGGGACCAGGGGAAGAGCATCAGAGGTAAGGAGGTAAAGTGAGAAAGGTCATAAAAGATTTAGAAGAGAAAAACAAACCAAGGAAACGACAAGAGGTTTATGATAGCGACTGGGAAAAGCGGGGGAAATGGACATATAAAAGAGAGGGTAGACACAGCAGAGAAACAAGGAGAACATTAAGGGCTGTAGCCCACACAGTGGAGGGTGCAGGATGAAGACCATTAGCCTGTCCATGTGCACGGCGAACCCGGGCGGCGGTGATGATGATGGGTGCTCTCCTGTAGTGTGTGTATAGTACAGGAAGCGGGGGGCTGGGGTGCGTGTGTGTGTGTGTGCGTAGGGGTGGGTGGATGGGTGGGTGGGTGGGGGGGGGGGGTTGGGGGGCTGAAGAGAGTCTGTAATGGGATAACTGCCTCATTCACTCCGGAGAGAGCTGCCTC
>JAOPHQ010002025.1:70000-72500 GCA_030340625.1 Merluccius polli
CTCTTTGGTTTTGACACACATCTACCGGCTAGCACGCCAGCTTGAGGTAAGTGTTATTATGGTTTAACATGCCAGCCGTTTTTCCCCTAATCATGAATCCGACCCAGCCTGTCAAACAACTGTTGCCGTCTCCAGGACGCACACACACTGTCTATTTCCTTGTTGAAAGCCCTGCCTGTGGTGGGATGTTAGTACCACAGAAAGAAATTCGGTTTTCAAATTAGTAAGAGCAAATGAATGCATTACAAAACCGCCCTTTGTGTTTCAGCATGTGCATTCAGAAGGCACTGCGGGGTTCAGGGAGATTTATGCTTCAAGTGTTCATGAAAATCCACCAACGCACCCATAACTTTGAAATGTGTTTTTCGCCGGCCAAACCAAACCAAACCAAACCACACCAAACCGAACCGTGCTGGTTCAACAGAACAAAAACACACACATGCTGACGTAGAGAGGCACGGGATGGTAAGCAGGCTAAAGCTGTTACATTTATGTTGTGCAATAAATTTAAAAAAAACATCTACACAGCTAAAACCTCCACAAAGCCTGTTCTGTACTTAAAAGTTCATGGGAGATAGACCTTGTTTCTTTCCATTATTTACAATGATTGCATCTCTGTGTATGAAAATGAAACATATATTTTCGGGGGGGGGAGTATAGATATGCGGTATATTTAGCCAGTACAGCCTGGACTTTAATGGTTGCCCAATCAGTTCCACCAGGTCTGCTCCAATGGGCTGGGCGGCCTCTATCCTGATTACATTGAATTGTGGGTATTTCCTGCCTCTAAGCCTTGCATATGGATCGAGTAAGGCAGTGGCTGAAGTACTACTGTTTTTCTCTCCTACATCTTCATTTCTTTCTCCCTCTCTCTCTTGCTTTCTCTCTCTCTGTTGTTTTTTTTTTCTTCCTTTTTTTTTTCGAAAGAAAAGTGAAAATGCTTTTGTTTTTTCTGGTGGTGCTGTCAAAATAGCGAGCAGGGCCTTGGCTCGGCGTCTACGTTTATGTAGCCAAGGAAAAATCCCGAGAGACACGTGCGGCTAAATGCAGTTTAACCATATGATCCACTTGATCACAATTCGTCTGCAGACTCAAACCACACCTATGGCTGACCTATCGCTGTGAGGCCAAGCCATTTTCAGTCAGTCTTTTAGCATTTTGCTAGCTAGTTGAAAAACGGCCACGATACATGATTCGTCCTCGATGAATAAACGTGTTCCTTTGTTGGATTTCAAGGTGTAAGGTTTTATGATCATCATCACACAGCTGCTTTGTGGATGTGTCCTAAGTCCATCCTTTGGTCTGGTGCAAAAAAACAGACTCATTGACTCATAATAATTTTTCTAAATAGTTGGTTCCAGTTGGTCACAATGTACCTGTCAAAGAAAAGTATGATCAATGTTATTTTGTAATATATTAATGTAGTGTTGAAATTAGTATGCTTGGTCCTAAAAACCATGTCTTATGAAATATGATGGTGAGATGAAAATAAATATGTTCAACCATTGGAGTCATGGAGTGAGAAAATAAAGGTTGGTGCTCAATAAATAGATTTCACCGCATTTAAAAACATTATCCGTCAAAACAAAAACTGTGTCTGTTATTCTTGCTGACACTGTTTTGAGTTTTGAAAACAACATACAAGACTTGTGTCTTGGCAAATGCATTCGGCAAAATACTATCGAGAGATCGATACGGTGTGACAGTAGTTTTTTTTCCAAAAGGACATTTTTTTTACTCCATGTTGAGAGAAAGCCATGCTTACTTGTCTTGCTAGCTCAAGTTGTTGAGTTCAAACCATCCTAGCAAATATGCATAATAGAAATATACAGTTTATTTGTATTCTATAATACGTTTCATTTGTATTGCACCTAAAGACCACCTACATCAAAATGATTAAATATTGGTTAAATGGTTATTCTTTATAAACCACTATTTCCCAGACACCAGATCCGTATCATCCCTGTCTGTGTGAAACCTGAGCATTATATGTTTACAGTGTCTGTGCTTGTACTGAAACATTATTTTTTTTAAGGCTGGGGCTGTTTTAATTTAGCTCTGGGCACTCAAACTATTGAACATTTTTCAATACATCAGCTGATGAAGAACAGATTGTGAGGGAGTTGTGCTATTCTACTTTGTCTGTTTCGTTTGGCACCACTTCCAGCTTTGATTCCCTGCTATAAATATACAGCAATAAATGGATGTGCACTGATTTTTATTAACAATGTGTTTTTTCTGAGGGGACTCAAAAGGTCCAATTATGTCAATCAACAATCTGTCAATCAACGAGGATCTGATCTTTCCAATGTGGTGATGTTTTTTTCCCCTATAAAAATCTAAATATTTGTCAGAGGCCTTAAATTGATGTATGAAGATACACACGCATGTGTTCACACGCATGCACTGCGGTGTTCCTTTTATGTGGTTTCCACCCTATCGGTGTATACACATAACTCTCCTTGTAAAAGCAATGGCATCTTAGGTTAGTTTTTTTCAT
>JAOPHQ010002025.1:77500-152500 GCA_030340625.1 Merluccius polli
TCTCTCTCTGTCTCTCTCTCTGTCTCTCTCTCTCTCTCTCTCTCTCTTTCTCTCTCTCTCTTTCTCTCTCTGTCTCTGTCTTTCTATTACACTTAATCCTTCTGTCTCTCTCTATTTCTCTTTCTCTCTCTCTGGTGAATTTTGCACCTCTGTTGAAATAATAATACTAACGCTACTATTTATAATACATTATTAAAACCCTGCACATTATGTTCCCTTTTGATGATACAGTACGTAGATTGCACTTTTGTGCCTATCCCATTTGTGAACAACCAATTTTAGGTAAATCATTATATTATTTACCTACACCTATATTGTGTTGATCTTTATTGTCTTTTTTCAACGTCTCTTGTGTTATCAACTGCTTCTAACAAGATTTCACTTGAGATCACCGACTGTTTGCTGCTTTGTGAAATCCATTTTAAAATTACACGTCATGACACCATTACGAAAACGACATTGTGTATATTCTCATGTATATTCTATGAATGCTGTATAACAATTAAAGTGACCCATCAGTGGAACATGTTTGCAGGTGCAGACATCCACTTCGCTCTCTAACAATTGACGAAACGGCAAGCAACTTTTGTTCACAGCCCAGATCACCCCTTCCCCAACACACACACACACACACACACACACACGCAAACACCTCCCTCCTTACTGTACATGTGGTTCAGGTTTTCCATAAGACACTTTAGACAGAGGGAGGGTCCCCCCCCCAGTCTGTCTCTCACTTTTGAAGTCACTTTTGAAGTAACTTGCTCACTCCAATTACTAGGGGGGTTCCACGGTCTCCTCCCCATGCTGTCCTTGGACGGCTCTCAGAGCGCTTGAGAAAACGGTTGTGGACCATACTGGATTGTCTTCATCTGTTTGCATAATTCCCTCCTGTTAGCATTTTTCCTGACCTCTCCCCCCACACCCCCCCAGCACCCCCCGCTCCCTTCTTTTTGATTCAACAACCTATGTTTTCGCAGGGTTTATTTTATTTTCTGTCTTCAGAGCGACGGTCTCCAGTTTTGTTATTTTAATCCCTACATGTATTTATACATACGGTGGTTTGGTTACTACATAACATGCATGATGATGATGACGTTGCGTATTCAGTGTGTCCCCTACGATTTTTCTTCCAGCAGCGGTGTTGAGGTGTGTGCGGGGCGCACTATGTTGATGTGCACGTGCGCGGTGCTGATGTGCACGTGTGCGGTGCTGATGTGCGTGTGCACAGCAAGGTTTTAGTCACTGATCACTGATTCCAGGGCTCTGGTGCATTCCAACAGAAGTGGTCTCATACATTATGGTATAACAATGTAACATAACATGCAAGCACATTACGTGAGCGAGACAAAATGTTTTGGCATTAATGTTGCTTCTGTTCTACACAATCAAATATGTAAGCTACTTTCTATCAAGTTGTTACTTGTTGTTACTTTTTCTCTTTATGCTTCCTACATTTAGTCCAAAATTATTCATGAGCTAATGCCACCTACAGTATCATCATGCGTTGTATATTCTTCTATAGCAAAACGCTATTTTGCTGTCCGTATATTTCTCCAATATTTCTCCAATGACAATAATGCCAATGACAATAAAAACAACAATTGAGAGGGGTGCAGTATAGGGGCACCTATGATATACATGTTTTTAAATAAAATAAATGGCATTTGGGCGCCCAACATAATTTCTAATAAAAAATGTTTTGCATGGCTGATTGCAGTGGCGCTAGTAATCCAGCGGCGGCGCTGCGCCACTGCTGGATGCATGTAGAAGAAACCCGGCTCTATCTTGTAAATGTTCCACATGATTAAAGGCCCCATTGACATGGGTTACACAATACTCATTCAAATAATAATCATACGTTTTGTTTTAAATTTACAGATTGTATTGTTTAACAAAATGTGGTTGAATAGTTATCAAACAGCCAGTTGATATATTGAATACATTTACAAAAAAAAACATTTTTCTGTTGGGGTTTTTGACATGGCACAATTTCTAAAGGGGGGTTTTCAGTTTAGACAAATTTGCTGTCAGGTAGGTGGTTGTTTTTGGGACGTGGGCAGACTCCAGAAATTAATTTATCCAAATAACCAAAAGCCTCCCACAGGGGCCCAGCGAGGTTGGGACGGCGAAGCGGAGCGGCGGCGGTGTTGGTGGTGGAAGGCGAAGCCACCTTTTGAAGTCTGGAATGTTTTGGCTGACTTAGAGCAGGAGACTGGAGTGGAAGGATCGTTTTCACTCACCCATGGGATTTTTAACCATTTTCATACACTGAGGACAAAACAAAAGCGAGGGGGGGAGAAAAAGAGAGAAGAAAATATGCCTGAGCTGATTTGCATTGGTTTTTGCTATCAAGGGTGGGGGGTTAGAGAAGGGGCTAAAGTCGAGTGAGCGTGGGGGGGGGGGGGATGTTTTCCGTTGTAGATTAGTGCGTCAATGAACGCGTATTTATACTGCGTTTGATAACGGAGGACATACACATTGTGTCTAACTAACATCCGTATAAAAAACTCCTCTTGCACTTAAAAGATAGACCTTTAACCTGTTCCCTGTTTATATTTCCTTACCATCCCCAGCTGCTAAACGACTTCCCAAATCCTTCCTACAGACACAGTTATGCATGTTTACCCCTAAAGAACCCATCTGTATCATGGAAAATCCCCCTGCTTTATTAATGCACTATGGCTACTAATGAGGTGTTCAGTTAGACCAGGGGCATGGCTCCAATTTAACAATACAAACACTCAAAATCACTGTACAAAATCCCCCCCCCCCCCCAACTCATTAGCAGCGGGCCACACACACATAGACGATGTTTAACTTATTGTATCCAAAAACTACTTGAAACGCATTAACACAATTCATTTCTTTTAATTAGGTCCCTTTCTCCTCAATTAAAGACGTTGTGTTTGTATTAAAACAAGCCAGCCCGGGGAGAGGAAAAAGCAGGCAAAAGCAGGCCCAGGTCTTGAGTCATGGGGCAGCTCTTGAGTTTCTCCAGCATGCTAAATAATTCACAAGGCGTGTGTTTGATGAGCGCCTCCTAGCTTCAATCTCTAATGACGATTAGACGCAGGGTTTTTTTATAAGCTGTGACTCAGCTGGCACGTTACAGACCCCGGTGACCCTGACGTGCTTTGGCGGCACACAGCGGATAAAATTGCAAATACTTTTGATAGTTTATTGGAGTAGCGGTATGACGAATGTGATGAACGTCTCGTGTTTTTTTATTGTGTTCTAAATATGTTGAGTAGCCGCTGTTATTGTTGGGCACTGATGGATAATTGCAGGTTGAGATGATGGCGTTGGGTTTTAACTTTCAGTGTTGGTCTTGAGTCATTATCAACATTTTATTCATTTTCAGCGCAAAATATATATCAGCAAAAAATGCCTATGTTGCCAGATTTTATGATTATTTGATGAGAAATAATGTATTTTGAGGATGATTTTGATTTTGAACACCATTATAAACACCACATATTTTTCAACTTGTGATTCAATATAACTACTTGAGCAGTGTTTAAGGCTGTGTCCTTCCTCCGCACAAGCAAGTCAGGGTGTTCTACCACCAGCAACAAATGGACTGGGTTCGATCCCCCGATGTCCGCAACCTACCGGTCGACATCCTTGAGCAAGATGCCTAACCCCTACTTACTCCTAAGTTACGCATGAATTCAGATGTATACTGGATTCACGTTAAGTCACTTTTGATAAATTGTAAATGTTTCTCGAAGACAACTCTAAGTTTCTTGAGTGTTGTTAAGTTTTCTTGTTAAGTTTTCTACCGCTTGTCGTGTTCCACTGGCTTGCCCCACGGCTCTGCCACTGGCAGTCATGTGTGTGTGTGTGTGTGTGTGTGTGCGTGGGAGGTATTAGTCTTAACCACTGCTCAAGTCCGAGGCCTGCGACTGATCAGGCGGTAGCCAGGGCTTGATTGGCATAATGGCACCCTACCCTCCCAGGTAGGGTCACCCCTAGCAACATCTGGGGCTGGTACAAATTACTCCACTACCCAGGATACGGGGAAAAAAAAAGAAAGCGCCTGGTGCTCTAGGGTGTTGATATCATTACAGTTATCATTCTGTGCAATGCCGGCCCCTCTCAATATGTATACTTGGTTTAAATTTAGATGCATTAAAAAAAAAAGATCCAATTACTCAGAAGTCTTGCGGTGGTTTCTCCCCCCACCACCACCCCTGTGGGCGAGCATAGGGAAATAAATCTGCTGGCCTTGATGAAGTGTCTGACAATAGAGTTAGCACAGTGCTAGAGGTTTATAGTAATATGGTGGACATGGGCAATTAGGCCCACCGAGTAATTTACAGTACCACTCGCAGGTGGACGGCCTATAAGCATTGAGCTGGGGGACCACCTCGGTTACAAATTAGATCACACGGCAGCTCTGTCACTCCTCCAAGCACAGCAATCCAAAAAGTAAAATCATAATAAAAGGCCGGACGCATATTTCAATTTCTTTCTTTTTTTTTATGATCCGAGCCAAAGAAATAATGGTGGGGCGCTCTGGAGTTTTTATTTTGTTTCACTTTTATTTGTAATCATTCTGATGAATGATCACTTTTATACATTGTTGACCTTTTTACGTCAGCCGTCATACCCGTCCCACCCGTCCCCCACCCTGCTCTGCTACCTATTAATTATGAAATACTGTAGGTCTCGCCCGTTTCCTTTTTACGGCCTTTTCCTGCTGAACTCGGTGTGAAGGGCTGCTGTTCTCAAATAGGCACATAAAATAAAATGAAATAATAAAAAAAAGGGTTAGGGTTAGGAAACCACAGCATTATGTCATTCGTGTCAAAAAGGCACGACGCAAAGAGTAAAAAAAAACAAACGCTTGTTTCACGCGTGATAGACACCTCGACACGTTGAGCGAGAGGAATGAACAAGGCTTCTGGCATTTGCTGTTGTACTGTAGTGACTACCCCGGGTATGACTCGGTGGAGTATTGATGGCATATCGATGGGAAATATTGAACTCCTGACTCATTAACTGTTTTCGAATAACTAAATCTCACATTACCTTTGTTTCTGCTTTTTTTCAGACTACCCTTAAATGCCTGCCCCATTCACCTATTGCACCCCTAGCGATCCCTGGAAGGAGCGATCCCTCATCTGTGTTCCTTTGTCAAGGTTTCTTCCCGTTGTTTGGTGAGTTTTACCTTGCCCTTTGGGCTCAGGGTTAGGGGTGTGTGTGGTATAATGTGGGCCTATGAAGCCCTTTGAGACTGTAACTGTGATTAAGGGCTGTACAAATAAAAGTTTTTGTCCGATACATATTTTAGGTAGTTTATTGTTTGAGAACCAGTTTGATTAAGTTGTTTTCCTTTCATTTACATTTTATATATTTTGGCAAATAAATGAAACAAAAATAAGGACGTATGATTTCCATAGAGCGCTTGTAAGCACACACATGCCCTGTGTCAGTCAGTAAAGAAAAACACTGCCCTCTCCTGCTGGCCGGCGTTCTGTTTTCGGTTCTCCCCTCCCCTCGGATTGAAACGTTACAGATTCATACCACATGAAGAATGACCCTTTGTGCCTGGTGGCTTATCGGCCCGTTGTCCAGGTCAGCGGGACGGCCTGTGGTGTGACAGGACCCCCGGAGGCCCTCCCCCACCCCCCCCCTCCCCCCAGCGCCTTGATCCCCTCTGTCAGCGCCTCCGGGCTGCCGCCTGGAGGTGATTTCATCAGGTTTACTGTGGTACAGTTGCTCAACCTCAGCCCCGCCCCCCGTACCCCACCGACTCTGTTCACTGGTTTCCCTAAACCGAGCCTCTCCAAGATTTAAACCAGGATAGTCAAGACAGACAGACAACTTTTGACCAATCAGTGGCGGAGCTGTAGCCGTAAGAATCCCTAGAATAACAATAGGTATCCATTTCATCGTGGATACCTAAAAAGGTATGACTATGCTATCACAATAGTGCAGCATGATAGTCTAGTGGGGCAGGGTGTCTGACCCCCAAGAACCCAAAAGGTTCTGGGTTCGATCCCCAAAGTCTGCAGTCCACCTGTAGCCATCCCCGGGTAAGACAACTAACCCCTACCCGCTCCTGAATGACCGCAACGTATGCTCAAATACATTAAAGAAATCACTGAAAGTTGCTGAAAGTTTCATGGAGCATTGTCGGCATCCCCAGTGGATGTAAAGTCAATATTAGATATTGTCTTTGTCCCCCCCTTTGTATCACAAAGTCGGATAACCCTGCACACTGTGGTGTGGATGACACAATCTATTTGTGTTTGGGATCGTTCAAACACGACAAACACTGCGATGATTGAGAGAGAAAGAAAGTCGGCACGTAGCCCAAAGATGATGGAAGTAAGGGCCGCTTGGCCGGGCCAAACCCGACAGCAGTGTGTGGTCTGTAAGCACTTGCAAAGTTATTTTTGACACCACTCTCTTCCTCCTCCTCAGGTCCAATGCAAGTCCATAGTAATGCTGGGTCCACAACTCCAGCTTGGTTCTGGGATAAGCTATTGTGAGGAGATAGGTTCTGGGATAAGACATTATGAGGAGATAGGTTCTGGGATAAAATATTGTGAGGAGATAGGTTCTGGGATAAGACATTGTGAGGAGATAGCCACTCTGCTCTCTCCCTCCACGGACAAAGGATTAGACCCGTTGAGCTGGGCTATTATTCCCACGGCCTGCTGTCAATACAGTGCCCTGGAATGATGAACAGGCCGATGTGACGAGTGAACGGATTGCGCTGATTGCACTTTCTATTTCCGAGAAGGTTGTGTCCGTTAGACGGAGGGGTCACGCAATTATCACATCTTTAACTTTTTTTTATTGTATTTTCCATTAGCGTGGATGCTTTATGAGAGCATAAAAATGTGAGGAAACAAAATTCAAATAATCAACTAATTACCAAATATATCTGCTTTGCTATTTCCAATTAAGAAAGCAGAAGACCAGATGGGTGTTGCGGCGTGAAGCCAATGCCCTGGGATGTTTTCACAGATTCAATTAGTCAACTCCATATGTGGGGACTACTGAGCAAGTATTTAGCGTGGCTGGCTTCTGCTGTTTCATTCATAGAGAGAGAGAGAGAGAGAGACAGACAGAGACATCAGATCTTCAGGTCTTCTGTCAGCCAGGCTGAGGAGATTGAGTGACGGTCAAAGAGAACAGGTAATTCAAAAGCCCCTTCCCATGATTGCCATAGACTAGAGGTTAGGATAGGAGGGGGGGTATGGGTGGGGTGGGGGTGTCTGTTGCTACATAACAACATACTTCTGCTTCTTCTCCTGCGCAAATGAGAAAGTAGCAGGCCCCGCCAAAGGTTCAGAAGTTCATATTTTGGAAGCATACCGGAACTACTTAGGGCCGCGGATGTTTTTCTAAAGAACAGGTGGCCCAGAGTGACATAATTCTTGCTCAGTCGGCTCTGATCCGTCCTGGAATCAGGCCTCTTCGCCTTGCCCCCAGGGCCCACTCGCTACAGGCCCAACCCCTCGTGATATTAATGAATGTCTGCGATGGTCTTACCTGTAAAGGGTTAAAAAAAGGAATGAAGAAACAAAGAAAAGAAATGACTTCAGAAGAATGACATCACATGCTATATATTACCTTTTCAGTCTGACGTTGTTTGCACTTGCGTGCGCATGCATGTCTGTCGAGGCACCCGTATACGTGCAACCCACACACACACGTACATACACACGCACACGCACACATCCCATCTCTGACATGTCTCAAGGCATGGCTGAGAAAGCTATTTATTCCCATACACTGTTAACTACTGGCACGTAAGCTTTAGACTGGAATGCCATTCAGAATGCAGAAAATATATTTAGTTCTTGCCAACAGACAGCAAAAGGCACCAGTGGGTCTAGCCCCTGTGTGAGAACAGTTATTTATGTCACAGTATGGACTTCCAATTATCTCTTGCACTGTCTCCTTCAAACACATTAAAGGTAATTAACAGCATAGATTCATTACTCAGTTCTAATAGGATTTCAATGGTATTGATGGTAGCACTGCTGATATCCAATGATCCCTCTCTGATTTTATGATTTCATTTTTAATGCATGCACACACACACACACACACACATACTTGCACACAAATATATATGTTAATTTGTGTGACACTTCACTCATATATAATTGTACAACTTATATTGCAACACTTTTCTATACATCGTTGTAATTTCGTAACGGCGACCATTCAGGTCAGACGGGTTCTAATGAGTTTCTTTTAAAGCCCATTAAAAGTTTGGCGCTTCTGCAGAGTGGAAATACCCTACAGCTGCCTGTCTGGCCGTGGGCTCCATATGTGGTCCTCCAGTCGGACCCCTCCAGAGACCCCCCCACACCACCACCCATTCCCCTTTTCACCAGGATTACACTCCTATGCTCTCCTGCACTCATTCATTCACACTGAATGAAATGATGATACCAGCCCATCCAGAACCACTAGGAGATGAACCAGACCGGAGCAACAGTCACTTTGCCTTTGGTGTTCATGACAATAATCTGATCCACTGAATATGTTTTTCAATATGTATGTATTGTGGGCTTTTGTGCCTTGATGGACATGACTTGTGAAGATCAACAGGAAAGTCGGTTGAAAGGGCGAGGGAATAACATGCAAGCATAGGACCGGCAGGTGGGTATCGAACCTGGGTTTTGCTCCACCACGCCGTAGGACCTATGTGGTTGCGCCAACTGACTGTACTTTTCCCAACATGGCAAAATGCCTGTATTCCCCATTGGGATCCTTCCATTCCTGTCAGAGGTTGTATTCATAAGTGAGCCAATAGGTACGACTCATGCAATTGCAGAATCCTCCCCTCCCCATGTTAGTTTGTCCAGCCTTAACGTTATAATGCAGCATTTGGTCATTTCAATGGGGTGGGTGAGGGGGAGGGGGCGGGGGGGGGTGAGCTGAGAACAATACCAGGTGATTCACTCACCTGCCCTTGGTGGGAACACACAGGAGCCGCTGGGTCCCACTGCTAGGCAACCCTGGCCTGCCCCATTGTTCGCGTTCGAGGAAATGCGTGCAGCAGTGCAAACACGACTTATCCTGTTTAATTGCTGTGTAATTGGGAGTTGTCATTTATGTTGGTTGGTCCTTGTCATTTGGCAGTTTGACGAGAGGGGTTGAGTGGTGAAGTATAGCTTCTGTTTTTTAGTCAGTCAGCGAGAACTATGGCTTGTTGTTTTGCCTTCCTTTCCCTTAAATCCACTCTACTTCCTCTTTTTTTATCATTACATGGAAGTGCACGACTGAGGCTATAGTAAAACAAAGAAAAAGATAAGAGAGAAATGCAGTTGGTAATCATTCTAAATCCTGCTACTAATTATTTATGGTTGTCAACTAAATCAATGAACATAACAAAAATAAACAAATACATGACTAAGGAGAGGTTTTTAAATTACAGATATTCTTTAAATTACAGATATTCTTCGATAACTCGTTTTAAATCTGGCATTCACTTAAATCCATGCACCATGGTCTGTGTGACCGCAGTGAAGTATCATATTGGTTTTCATTCATTTAATCAAAGGCTTAATAGCCTGCAGTGAGACACTGCAGTTGTATCTATTATGTCATGTTCACTACTTCATATACAAACACAGATGTGTATTTAGTAACGGTGTGTTTATAATTTACATTTACTCATTTACTAGATACTTTGATCAAAAGCGACTTACAAGTAAGGCTGATTACAATCAAAGCACAACTAATATTGGATTACTGCTACAAGATTAGGTTTCCAAATTCAACCAAATCATTCCGACATTTACATATTGGGTTTATAATTATTTATTTTTACAAGGTCGTCTTAATCAATACTATTGACTTTACGTGGAACCTGAAACCATCGGATCTGTCTGAAATGATCTAGAAGCAGATCTGCTGGTCATCGGTTTGCAGCACTTCCACTGCAAGTTTAGAAACACCTTTTACCTTCCTTCTCCAAATACACAAACTTCTGAAAATGTCCTGGAGGACTTCCTTACTCACTCCCTGGTCCCAAACCTATTGGAAGCATCTAATGAAGGGCTGTACCTTCCAGGCAGGCATATTTCTCCAAATGACAGTAATTTACATATGATGTATTTAGAGAAGGAGAGGGCAGGCTAATTCTATTTCCAGATTTTTCCTTGGTTTTAGGAGTCATTAGCAGATAGCGCAAATCTAATTTTTCCAATTTCATCAGGCCATCTTGGAGAGCCTCAGTGAGCTCATCAGAGAGAGAGAGGCATTTATTGCTAAGTGTTCTCTATTGCATTAGCACACAATAAAGCGGCCAGGGACTGCTACAGACGTTTATGTGGAATCCAGTTAACACTCTGCCAATTCGTTTTTTATTGGGACACAATCAATTTTTATTCATTTTGAAGCCAGAATGCTTTCTTTCATTGTGTGCCTTCCCCAGCTTATTACCCCTAAACTAATTACTCAGTTGTTTTCACAAAATGGTAATGTTTATGTTCAAGGGGGTTTTTCCTCTTGCAAATGCAGACAATGCATGAATATCCATATGTATATGTGTGCGTTTTCTTCCTTCATACTGATGTAGTATGTAGTGTTGCATATGTTACTCATTACCAATTTCCACCGTGGTTTTAAGCATATTAATCAAATACATGTAATTTGTAAGTATGACATTAATGATATACAGTTTGGACCATTCGTTTTCACGCATTATGTAGTTATATAAATACTCCAAAGCACGCCATGGAATAAATCGTAAGTCTATACACAAAATGTTATAATCACAGTATTTAGTGATAATCTGCCGATTGTTTGCAAATCATGAGCTCGACCAAACTTTCCTCATTTACAGAGAGCTGATTTTTGCGTACGGATTGACTTCAATCCCTGTGTTGTCTTTGAGCCATTATTTATTTTGCTGGTGGTGTGAAGAGCTCAAGAACATGATCTGTGTGTGGCGGAACAGTGGCTTGAGGTGTCTTGCTGCTAGCTAGCTGTGTGCATATCTAGTGTGGTGGCATAATTAGAGTAGGCCTTTAAGTGCTTCTGGAGACAAGGAAAAGCCAAGACATCCCCCCCACACACACACATCCACTGCCTACACACACACACACACACACACACACACACACACACACACACACACACACACACACAGCTTTCCCCATTTACTAAGCTTTCTAATGGCTTGACTCCAACATACTTATTTGGTTTAGCATAAGATATACACCTTTTTCCTTTAACATTTGCAGGTAACTAGCTAACTAGCATTCACACACCCTCCTCTTCCTGTGTTTATGTAGTAGTGACAACAATACATAAAAAGTCATGCATATTGCATAGTTTATTTTATTCACGTGTGTATGCCGACATACACATTTTCCCATGCCTTCTTCTCGTTTGAAGGGTTATCTTTGATGCAGTGGGCTGTGGAATGCTTTTAACGCATTGACGAGATGACAAGTTATCATTGATCTGTCCTTACTTAGTGCGATCCATTAAATAATGTATGGGCCCTTGTGCATTACCAGTGCCCTCTTCTGTCCTCAGCCCATTAAAGAAGCAGGGCAGTGGGGGCCCAGTGGCTCCCGGGCCCCTCAGAGGTCCTTGGGCTCTCATTTAATTAAATTATCCCATAATGAAAACTCCCATAATGAGATTAATTTTAATTATTCATCGCAACCGGATTTGAGCGAGAGGCATCATCAATTATTCATGGGAGGCCTAAACATTTTTCAATTCATCACCTTTTCCTTTTGTAAAAGGTGCAATTTATTAAGTGCTTTGCAGCTGCCGCTCGCGCCGGTGGATGAGCTAAAGATGGCCGGCCCCAGAGGTCAATCGAAAGGTACCTCCAGCGAGTTAATTGTTATTTGATAATCTGCACTAATTGGCACTATGTTGTATAAATTAAGTAATGCTGTTTGTTGCTTCATATCTCTACCTTTATGGATGAACAATATGATTTTTAACACTGACACTTTAACACTTTATCCATCAACAACAATTCATGCTGCATTTTTAAATTAAATTTGTTTGTAAAAAAAGATATCCTTCATACTCTCGTCCATTCTTCAGTGATACGATACGGAAGTCGTCGCTTGATAGATTTTTTTATTAATACCTAAAGGCAGATGAAGGAATCATAATTATGCCGGTAATTCACTTCCAATCCTCATCTACCTCCGTCAGGTTGGCACTGCGATTCCCCCTGTGTGAGCAAAATTGGAACATTTTGGTGGCCTGCCAACTGAAAAAGTGGACTGTCACACAGTGTGAAACTTTAATTAGCTGGAATGGATGTTGTTCTTATTTTTGTCTTGGCAGGCATTATAGTGGAGACAGGGGAACAGTAGAGATCTGTAAGATGATCCAACGTCGAAAAGCGATTCGCTTTTGTGATTAAAACGAGCGCACGCATTTTCTTAGCACACAACTTTTACAGTCAACTAACCGAAAGATGTACCGCCAGAAAGTGTCAGAGGTGGTTCGTCGACCGGAGACATGAATGTCATTGGGTCGCCGAGCTGAGTGCATTTATTAGGCGCTCATCAATAGCTTATTAATAATTCAGGCCGAGTCTGGGGCTTCTTTAGGGCAGGGTTTCAGCTAGCTTGTAATTTTGTAAATTGCATCGTCATCATGCGTGCATGTGAGTCACAGCTGCACACGCAGAGCGGGATACGTCGGTGACTGCATACCAACTCAAGTTCAAAGTCTAAAAAATAGGATTGTGACCGGATAGAGCCACAGTCAAACGACAATACAGGTAAAACGTAAGCTATCAATTCAGCTGTATTTAGGAAAAAACAGAGTCGGAATCTGGCATTCACTTAAATCCATGCACCATGGTCTGTGTGACCGCAGTGAAGTATCATTTTGGTTTGCATTAATTTTATCAATGGGTTAATAGCCTGCAGTCAAGCCTGGTAGCCAATCTACCAGCCAGCACTGTTTTTATTTTCTTTAAATTGTTTTCAAGGTTTCTGTCTGGCATTTCTTGGGGCATACACAAAACAATCGGCCATTTATGTCCCATTGTGAGAGTTGTCTGAGGTGCTTGGGCCCAGCTGCAGCTTAAGCGGTACAACAATCACTGGCCAATGAATGAGCAAACCCGTTAATTACAGCCAAACAAGCTCTCTGATAACTCATTCAACGAAATGGGGCCCCTATAATAGCCCCTACGCCGACCAGTATTACCTGTTCCTCTTCCAAAAAAGCACACAATTCTTCCTCATTGTTTCCTAGGCAACTGGACATTTTTGTGACCTATAAAAAGTTGCTACTCCTGTAACTGATCCCGGACTGGGTGGTTGTTTGTTACCATGGGCACCGCTAAGCTATTTATAGTTTTATCTAGCCAGTACGCGCACGCCGCTTAAAAAAACAGCTCTCATAATTCAATATTTATTCACCAAACAATTTAAAAAAAAATACCCACTTTATGAAGCACTTAAATGAAAACATAATAAAGCTGACAAATTGAGCGATATAAACATTTTTATTTGTTTTGAGAGCAGAAACACCTGGACAATCGTCCCTGTGAGTCATGCAGTTGGAGAGCATGCCGTATGCACCTTCTCCCCCCTCTTCTTCCTACCCTCTCGCTACTCTTCTGCCTTTTTCTTTCTCCCCCACTCCTGCTGTGAAGAATCCCTTTAGAAAACAACCGCCAAACGGGATGTTTATTTTGGAGTGCAAGGATAGCCCCGGATGACCAGAATGTCTTTGTTGTGGTTCCTGGTCTGCGGTCGCATCAGCAGCAGGAAAAAGAGAAAAGGTGTGAAAAAAGGTATGAATGCTGGTACCGATGAATCACATGCGTGTGTGTGTGTGTCATCAAAGGTGCACCGGTGGGCAATTCGTCACGTCACCTCACGCCGCCACGCGCACACACCTTCCATCGGAAAGGTGAATCAGAGTGTCTTACGTATCGAAGTGATTGTTTACCTCTGATTCACGCCGGGTTAGAGAAGTGGCGGTGATTAGCGGAGGTGTCACGTAGAGGGTTCACACCGAGTTCTGCCCAGTATTTGGCAACGGCGATGGCAACATCCTCTCAGTAGCTCGATCTTCACCTGTCTGTCACCAACATTGTGATAACCTCGGCTCTTTGTTTCTCATTACTCAAGTTGTTTAGTTAAGCAGGTTTTAGTAATTGATGAAAGAGTACAGTATCTACAGTATCACTGCTAATTATGGGAGAGACAAGATCATCTGAAAGCAGAACTGTTTCTGAATGAACTGGTACACAATATGAATGTCAATCCGTTCACTGTCATGAGCTAGATTAATTTGCATAGTATAAGGAGTACAAACTGAGTTCAAACTGATCTGTTAATCATTAATGTATCATTATGTATTGCCATATTTGTTACTGTTGTTATATTGGTTACTTCATACAACCTGAACTTTACCTTTTAGATTTGTTTATATAGCAGCCTAACTGTTCATCAGAAAATCCAGCAGGTTTTTAGCGAAAGACAGCACTCTAACTTATAATGATAAGCCCTGAAACATTAACCATCATGTGAACACACTTAAACATAAAAGTATCACTAAGTGAACTGTTCGGTATCAGTGAGGTATTGCTTCTCTCCTCATCAGCTACAAATTGCTTTAAAATTTGGCTTTTTTTTCCTGAGCTAGATGAGATAAAGCACATTTTCGCACACAGTACAAAGTAGTGCCTTCCAGGCAACATTGCAAATTCCATTTCCTCATAGAGGAAGTCACCTTCCGAGAGGGGCCGCTGCTATTCCCAACACATCAAAAGGGAAGTAAAAATGGAAAGTTGGCATATCATTTAGTTCCCTGCACTCGCATAGATCACAATAGCTTTGCTGAATGAACTTCAGTAGGAAGTTAGTTTAGGTTTTCACAAAGATTTGATAATGAAAATGTGTTAAATTACAATAGTTTTTGATAGAATAATGTCTGATCAGACATTATTGTCTGACCAGAAGAAAGTTAATAATTTTGGGTTTCAGAAAGATTTCATAATGAAAATGGCATATGACATGAGTAATAATTGTTACAAAAGACAATTGGTTGTCTAATAATGTCTGAATTACCATTTGTAGGAAGTTACAGAAAGTAAGTGTTAGTTAGTGTTTCAGAAACATTTGATGTGAAAAATGAATCTTGAATACGTTTGCAATAGCTATGAATTTTAGGTTTCAGGGAGATGTGGAAAGCATGCCTTGAATTATTTTCTAATCATGCTGCAAATAATTATTTCTAGTCATTTTCTAGTAATCCCAAATTAAACTTGCATTCCTGTATCCCCCCATCCCCGAATTCCTCAAGGGTTGGTTACTGGGCTTAACTATTTAAATGATGCAATCTTACTCAAAGCTATTCGGTCAGTTTATCCTGCCTGCCTCACAATTGGACCTGGACTGGTAAGAAAAATAAATAAAAGCCTGCCTCCTCCACTCAGAGCGTAGCTCCATGACAAGTTCCAGACACATGCTCAGAAGTCATCAGGAGGTGCTTTAGGGGCTACACTATTAGCATACACATCAACGCTCTTCACGCATAGTCTTAAACTGTGATTAACCCCCACGGTTATTTTTGAACTTCTTGCCATGCTTCAAGTCCCTGTATGTGACTGGGACATGATGGGATGCACCTACTGGTTCGAGCTAGCTGGCTAACTGCTAATATTTCCTGCACACTCCCTCGTACTACTGTAAAAAAATGTTGCTGGTCAGCATCTCACACCCTGTGCTATAAAATGAACAGCATTTGGTGGCCAAGATAATCCATATGTCCTTTTTTTTAAGGGAGCATGTGAGAGGAGGAAGAGAAGATAGATACTCCCAGCTGCTAAGTGTCTGTCCAGGAGTTAAAAATGACTGGAAAAGCGGTGTCCAATGGCAGCACACATTCAATACGGTAGAGAGAGAGAGAGAGAGAGAGTCCTGCTGTTTGCACATGCTTCTCAGAGAACAAGTGGGGCTGTGGGTTAAATATAAGCTATGCTACAGTATGTAGTAGCCGTTAGCCTGATTCATTCATGTTGGATAGCTTGCTGACTAATAATACCCTTATCCTGGAATGGCAGTGTTTGTATTTCTGTATCCGCCCCGGGTGCAGAAGGTACCCTGGCTTGAAGCTCGCTTGCGTATTAAGCTGGTGAGACAAACCATTGGCCAACACCAAGTCCTGCGGGCCTCTGCAGCAACTGTATTTAGTCACCGAGCAGAATGGCACAGGCCCAATCTAAGTGGCTTTCATCTGGCCAATTCAAACAGACGTTTGACCTCAGACATTTGCCTAATGTGTTTTTGTTATGTGGGCTCCTGGCTTCACAAATGTCACAGGGGCTGGCCTGGGGGTTTGGTGAGTGGCTCTGGGACTGGTGAGGTATCTGACAGGGGCTAAGGGGGGATTGGGGAGCTTGTGGGGGTGGTGGTGGTGGGGGGGGGGGCTCAGTAGTCATGTCTCCATAACCTCTGTAGTTTGTACTCAGTCCAACTGGGAGTCAGTTTGCATGGGTTTTAACAAAACCCTTCCCAGCTCAAGCCCACTCCCATGGGTGTTGGGGTGGGGTGTCGTGGAGTGGGGGTTGTGACTGCCCCCCTACTTCCGGATCGGTGCTGATCCACAGCCTGGCGCACAGCTCTCTGCTGACCTGGGCCCAACTGGGTAGGCAGCTGCGGGGGGGTGGGGGGTAGGGACAGGGAGTGCCACATTTCTGGATGCCCGGGTGGCACTAGGCGTAGAGGCCAGGCCACAGACAGTCGGGGCAGCTCCTAGCAAATGTTCCTATGACCGCTCCACTCATCTCCCCTTGCTCATGTTAGAGTGGGGGGGGGGGGGGGTGCTCTAATTTATTACCAAACATAATGGTATTTTCGGTTTGCAGCTGATTTAGATTTAGTGTCTGTCTTTAAACCTGAATTCCAGAGTATAGTATACTGCTGGTGGTGGTGGTGGTGGTGGTGGTAGCGGTGGTGAAAGGAGGGAGGGATTTTTAAAGAGGCTCTACACAGTAACTCTACCACATTCAGATCACTGCAAACAATGAAAACTTTTCATTCCACAAAAGAGACTTGTCCCTATGCCCAGCGGGCCCCCGCTCCCGATGGAAATAAAGTTCAGAAGTTTAGCGAGTGAAACCAGCATCTGCATGGAATATTTGTCCAGTTTTTTTTCTAGTTACTACTTGAAAGTGTGTGTTTTTTTTTTAATCGTCATCGCTGTCATAAGCTGGCAGCTTTAGGATGACAAGACAGAAATAGAACGGAGACGTGAAAAATGGCGACCTTTCTCCTTCAGTTCGAAGTTGGCTCTAAATGACAAGGCCGGGTGTAATTCTATGTTTTTCTTATTGCCAACTTCCCCAATGAAACAACAAAAGCAACGTTTTTGCTCTGGCTAACGAGTGGTATTATAGCACATATGCACAACCCTTACCTTCAGTGTCATAGACTTCCTTTGTGGTCCGGAAAGCATGTTATACCAAAGTCACAGAGCTTGTTTCTGTTGCATTGGTTGGTAGAAACCATCACTGTGATTAATAAAAGGCATGATATATTTTTTTAGTACATTTTTCTTAAAGCTGTGTTAGGAGACCGTCAGGCAAGGAAAGTCAAATAAACCTTGCTTATGCAAGTTCCTTAATGCATATACACCTTGGGAATCGTCAACCATTCTTTCTGAATCAAAATCTATTATTTTTAAAGGAACAGTCAGGCGCTGGTAGCACAGAGCACAAAACATGCAGATGATAGATTTGTTGTTTTCTTGTTGTATTTAAGGACATCCAAAATGCTACTACTAACTTGGCAAACCTTTTCATCCTGACCGTAGATTACACACCACTGGGGCCATGAAAGGCGTCCACAATACCAGGCTCTCTCTCTCTCTCTCTCACTCACTCACTCTGTCTATCCATCTCTAAATAAGCCTATATATTACTTTATTAATCCCCAAGGTGAAATTCCATAGAGAGAAAAAAATCTGTATAAATCTGAATGTTTTTCAAATAAATCGTGGCCTACTGGGCTGAAGCTCCCTCTTTTGCATTTAATGTATTGATTCTTCCTCATCTTCAAACAAGCTATATATTCTCGGTGTAAGGCCCTTCGCAGATACTCCCAGATGTAGAGGTGTCTCACTCTGAGTAATAGGTCTCTAATGTGTGCTTGTTTGGCTCTTTTTGGGGGCCAAGGGAGAGCAATAAAATGTCTGTCTGAGGATTCAGGGGTTCCTCCTCGGCCTTCTCCAGGTGTGCGTCAAAACTCATAAAATAAAGTTTTTTTTATAAAACTCATGGTTCCCTACATTAATAAATGTCTCCAGAGAGCTTTTTTTTTAACACAGAAATGGTGAACAGTATTTTACTGTAGAATTATGAATTACCATTTTATGGTTTGTTGTTTTTTAGAATCCAGTGAGATCTAGCTGTCTTGTTCATATTGAGCTACTTCATGTTTGGTTCCTCTGGATTATTTGTCTTGACTTTTGACTTTATTGAAAACATATCAGTTCTTTTGTGCACCACACTGCTTATTATTCAACTTTGCCTTGAGGTTAAAGTCTATTGAGGTTAACCGCTCCCTTTGTTCAAGGCTTTTCTGAAGAGGAAACATCCAATGTGTATTTTCATGTAGAGGTGTACACTCTGTATTTACTTCTATCACTCGTCCACACAAACCTGATGTTTGTTTTTTTCGGGGAGAACTCAGGCCTCACTAGGAACTTTCATTCACCACTTGAAAGCAGTTGACTTGCTAGTAATTTACCTTGAGGGACTTTAAAATTATGTGTCTGCACTGTCAGAATCTTCTTTTTGTGGCGACAGCTTGTGATGATCAAAGATTTACTTTCGAGTTTTAATGAAAGCCCCCGTAGATAAACGTCTTAATGTTGTATCAAGATGTTTTGAGTCTTGGAGATATGCCTTCAAAGTCATTTAGCAATGTTATTTGAACAAAATCGCATGTGTTTTATTTTAAGTTGGGGATTCATATTAAAAAGCAAATGGAGATTTACAGAAAATATAGTGTTGTGTTCTTTCTCCTACTCTGGCCAATACATACTCAATTTTGTTCAACTTTGGCAAACTGTTCAACAAAATGAGTGCGGGGGCATGTGTATTATCTGCCTTCTCGTTGGAGAGAATCTGGACATATTACAATCCAACAAACCTTTGGTCCCACGTGTGTCAGGAAACGGGAGAAAGTTGTACAGTTAAATAACCTCCCCCCCCCCCCCTCCTCTTAAATCAATAGGCGAAAACTTCAGCTGGTACTAATTGTATAAATACATAAAAGCTGTTATTTTTTTACTGCAAAGTTTTCTTAAGTTCATATTTCCCATGTTGGAGGGCAAAGGTTGTGGGTGGAATTCAACATTCTTTGTGTCCAAAAATTGTCCAAGAACTTAATCTGTGAAGGTGTGACACTACAAGCACAGTAGTAGCTATAGCCAAACACATGTGACGCATATCCATGGAGAAAAAAATGAAATGTACAAGCGTTGTCACTAGTGTTAGCATGTCGTGTCATCCCTTCAATTTGATTGGCTGTCACATCACTCCCGCTCCTTCCACGTTTGTTTATGTATTCTTTGTCAAGTTGTATAAACTCACCCTACCGACCGCTTCCCCTTTTTAATAGCGGGCAGGATAGTGATAGTGTAGTGGCCAGGTTGTATGACTCCCTGCCGAATGACCCTGGGTCGAATCACAGATGTCCACAGTCTACCTGAAGGCATCCATGAGCAAAATGCCTACACCCCTACCTGCTCCTTAATGTCATCCATCTAAATGTACTGCAATTGGTTTGGATGAAATAATCTGCTAAATGACTAAATAGTAGTAGAGGGAAAGGTGCAGATTCAGATTCTGCAATGAGTTGAAAAGTTCGCCCCTTTGTTCGCACTCTTTAAGGAGTGACTTGCAGTGAATTCAGACGCAGGTCATTAAGGACAAGGTAAGGGTGAGGGCATCTTGCTCAAGGACTCCTATAGCTAGACTACGGACCTTGGAGATCTAATTCAGTACCTTTTGGTGGGGGGTCAACACCGCTAGCCACTACACTATCCTTTTAAAATAAAACAGCATCGTCCATTTGGGAGTGATGGGTTTTTTTTTATTTTTTTGCCTGACTAGCGAACTTATTGGCCTGGGTGGACAGTGCACGTCTCTCTTCACTCTAAATTGCATGCAGGCATCTCCGCAACCCCACAACATGAAGACCACTGAGCCACCATCAAGATAATCCTTAATAAAGAACGGCTTCGCATTTAATCTTAGCGTACTTCTCAAATTTCTTGCTTGATATAGTTTTTGGCAAGTGGCGTTTTAGCGCTGATGTCAGTTGAACAGTATCAGTGCATCTTTTGTTAAGCTTCCATTTGGCAGGAACTGGACGTGGTTCTTTTTTTAAGGCAAGTGGTTTTTTATAGTTCAAGATGAGATTGTCTTATTGGGCTAATTTGCACATCTGCCGGTTTTATTTCACTCACATTTTTGGTGGTTTCATTCATTACATCCATGTAAAAATGGCTTCATGCATGTTACTTAAATCATGGAACAATCTTGTGAACAAAACAGTGTTGGAAAACTACAAAAAGCTTTTACTCACCATTTATACTTTTACAAGTTGTTTGAATTTAACACACCCAGCTTTTATGCTGTAGAACATAATAATGGCTGTAATCTACAGCGATTTCTAGTAAAACAAAAAACGGGCTTGAGTTGAGCCTTGATTCAAACCATACCGTATGGCTACAACAGCGAGCTAATGGCGTCAAACGAGGAAAGTATGAGTTTAGTCCTTGACTCATAAGCAACTCTTTGCTAATTCTACCGTGCAAATTTTAAGTTGAACAACTGTCTTGCAAAATTTCCTTGCAAGCTAATTTATACAGCTGCTTATCGAAATGGAGTCACAGAGCAAATGCAATAACTCGGCTCTATTCATCGAGTCAATTGAGTTATCAGGAACGTTTTTTCAGCACGCAATATTTTATGTTTAGGTTTTGAAACGTGAGCCTGTGAATGAGGTAGGGCCCTTGGAGAAGGCCGTTAGTTACTTGTATTTACATTATCTTTTTATCAATAACTACTATATATTTATTATAATAACTTGCGCTGTTTGGACCTATTTCTACTTGGTTTCCTCTGACCAATGCTGCAGTCAGTTGACCTGGTGTCTGCTTCACGATACCTTAAATATTTACCATGAATTAAAATGTAGCTAGCAATGAGCTATGGTTGACTATGTTGTGGTTGTGTTTAAAAGAAGAAAAAAAACACTTTGATGGACTTTACTATGACAAACACTGTCCAATCTTGAATGTTGAATGAGACTCTGAAATATGATTCATGTTTTACTCTCACTGACTGACCGGTAGATATTGGAGACTTGACGCCGGGCCTAGCGACCGAGGAAAGGATAGGCTAACCGCTAATACACACCTCTCTTCTTCTTCCTCCTCTGCCCACATGTGCTCTCTCTCTTTCACCACCTCTTTACTGTTCCTAATGCATTATTTCCCCCTTCCTCGATTTATCAACGTGTTTCCATACTACTACCAACCGTATTTCACCTACTGTTTTATGGTATGCAATTAGCCAAATTCTGGAGTAACGGTTCATTGCACATTCAGCCATTCATAACCCCCCAAAAACCAATATGTCACTGGAGAGAGCTGGAGGGAGGGAGGGGGAAAGAGAAGAAGGAACGACATGCAAGACATGTTTAAATAAATGCTGGGTACAGCCTTTAGCTACGGGCGCGTGTGTGGATGTTAGCCGGGGCTGTGAGTTTCGATGCCGGTATGTCCTTGTGTGCAGCAGTTAAAATAACAACCTGAAGCAAACAGAAGGCAGTCATTACCCTATAAACAGACATGGTGTGTGTGTGTGCGTGTGTGTATGTGTGTCGACAAAGGAGTCCAACCATCCCGTCGTGGGGACAGACACAGCCAAGCTGCCGAGACCCCCACCCAACCCACCTACCCTCACCAGCGCCCCACCACCCCCCCCTACTTCACCTCACTGCCCCCCGGATCCACACACTAATGACCCAAACTCCTGTTTACCCCCACCCCATCCCGCTAAATCCACGTACGGTCAATAGAAAATCCTGCCCCTGACCCCCCCAAGACACATTAGAGAGAAAAAAAAGGACAAGAAAAATGGTTTGGAGTGACCAAGGGGGAGAAAGGGAGAGGGGTTGAGGAGCGGAGGGGGGGGGGGGGGGGGGTTTAGGGGAGTTTGGAGGTTAGGGGGGGGGGGGGGGGGGTGCAGAGGAACTCTGGGCAGCCCTCGGGGTATGTGAGCAGAGCCCCGGTGATCTAGGAGGACGGACGGCCGCCGGTGGTCTGCTCTGCCGGTCTCATTGTCTGAAGCCTCCGCTGATACAATCTGGAGAGGGCTCTATCGCTTGGAGCCTGGAGTGAGTGACATATGGAGAGAGAGAGAGAGAGCGAGAGAGAACTCACTGCCGAGCAACTTTCTGACTTCTCAAACAGCAGCAACCTCCCTCCCTCTCCCTCCCTTTACTCCCTCCCTCTCTCTCGCTCTCTCACTCTCTTTTTTTCCCTCTTCCTCAGACACTCACTAGTCAGTGCCTGAAGCGGTAATCGGACAACTCTGTTTCTCACCAGGACCGGGGTCTCCTGAGATACCGCGCAGGGCTCCATGGGTTCCAACACTTAAAATGAAAAAGAAAAAAGTGCTCTTGCATGGTACATTTGTTCTGCTCGCCGAGTCCACCGACACCTAGAAGAACTTTGTCGCAAAAACAAAGTTTGCTTGCGCCTCTCCTTTCGGCTGGACTGAATCTGTTTCCTCAAGAAGATTTTCAGAAAAGAAAAGAGAAAGAATTATAACTGAAATATTAGTAGGGATAAACGCCAACACGGGGATAACTGGAGTGAGTATGATTTTGAATTTACTTTATGTATTTAGTTTTTAACTGCCTTTATTCACTTTTTTCATGCGTGTATTTATTAACATAAATCGGAAGGATCAAGGTTGGCATAAATGCCCTTGTGCGTGCAGCTTGCATTTGTATCTATCATCCTATATTGGCATGTATAGGCCTACGTATTATTTTGCCAATTAGTAATTAATTCCATTTTAATTTAATCTGGACAGCAAAAATAACAAATAGCCCAATTGTAAGAAATAATTTTCAAATCGTTTTGTCATAATTCTAAGCAGTTTGCTAAGCCATAATTTAATTCTCTTAATTATGCAGTTTTGTTCTATTCAAAATAGATTGGCTAAGATGTAATAAAAAATATTAAGCCAATTATTTTACTCATATAACTGTAATTTATATGATTTCATCACCATTATCTGAAATACAAAGGGCCCTCTACAACCCTCTATACAACATAAACATATTGTTTAGGTTGATTATCGCAAGTTAACAGGATGAAGTGTTTTTAGAGTAAATAAGTAAATTGTAAATTAAAAAATATTTCCTATAAACAAGTCAGTTTTTAAATTAAAATGTAGGCTTTCTAAAGAGTAGGGAGCAGTGTTTAACATATCGTAATTGCAATTCCTATAATAATGTAATATATGCTGACTTATTATGTAATATTATTAAATTATTCACACTTTAACCTTTCTTAACGTTTTACTAAATATTTTACATTTTAGTTTTGCGCATTACTATTTTTCGCTACAACAATATTTGCTTCTCTTGTAAAAATGTCGCAATGACCACGACTTCAAGCAAAAAAAAAAACTTGCATAATTACAATCCTTGTGTCTAATTCCAGCATATTTTTCAATTCAATTTAAACCCTTTCACACACCAAGAAAACTAAATTAAAAAATCACCGTCGCTAAAATGCACTCCCTGCCATAGCAACAGGATACTGGCGTGCTCAGCGCCAGTTGAAAAATTCTCCAAGCCGGCGAAAACAAAACAGGCGGTCCACTGCAGGGGTCCCCCTTCTCTTTGGACCAGGGGAGAGAGAGTAAACAAACCCCGCACAGTTAAAGCAGTTGACGTCCAGTGCCATCTGCTGAGCCCCGGAATGCAGCGTGTGTGGAGCCCGAGGAGGGGCCCCCTCGCCTCGGCCCTTAGCCCCCTTCTTTGGCCCGGACCGTCTTCACCCTGAGACTAGCAGGGGCTGGATGGCTGGCCGTCCCCCACTGCCTCTCTCTCTCTCTCTCTCTCTCTCTCTCTCTATCTGTCTCTTTCTCTCTGTCTCTGTCTCTCTCTCTACTCTCCCTTTTCCTGGCGCTTCCATAAATACAGACAAGACGAGCGGCTCGCTGTAATCACTCCTTGCTCTAATTGAAGGATGTTCTGCATTTTAATGTGTGTGTGTGCGTGTGTGCATGCGCGCGCGTGTGTGTGTGTGATCATAGACCGGCATCATGGGTCTAATTATTGTGCGTTTGTGTGTGCATGTGCGTGTGCGTGTGTGTGTGTGTGTGTGTGTGTGTTTACCCATGTGTGTGTATAAGGGACTGTTGTCTCTGAAATTGTGTTGCTTGCTTTCCCTCCCCTCTCCCGCTTTTTCATCATTTAAAATTACCGTCATGTTTAAAATACTAGCCCTTATCATTCCGGTGAAAAAATACACGTATTTGGAGATAAGAGAGTCTGAAACGCGATACTGCTCTCATGCAAGGCCTCATGTTTGGGTACAGACAAACATGACAGCGCGTGCAAACCCTCCTCCTGCTTTGTCTATTCAATCACACAATAAGCTTTATTTATTCAATTAATGAATAATAACTGGAGACATATGGGAGCTGTTTAGCCAATGTATTTGCTTTACTATTGCACACACAGGAGCAGGGTAGGTCGATGGATAGGTATAGCTTTGCTGCAAGAATGAAACCAGTGAAGCACTCTGCACGGATGTACCAATCGAGGGCCTGTCCTCTCTCAGAGTAGAGGTTGAAGATGGTGAAAGACAGCCGTGGCTAAACGATGCCTCTTCTGAAAGGAAAAAGACCAGCGAGAAAAGAGAGATAGGGGGAGAGAGGGAGGAAACGGCACGGCTGCCTCTTAAGTAGCCAATACCGGGCAATTAGTGGGCTGGGGTTGTTTACCAAATAGCGAGGGATGTTGTTTTGTTAACACACCACTCTTTGGATCGGGAATATGTGGCTGAAAGAACAGGAAGCAATAGTCGGAGATAGCTCTCTTGATGGCCAATACAGGTCACTTGCATCACTTATACCCCTCCCTCTGTGTGTGTTTGGTAGGTAATGGCAATAAGGTGCTTACGTTGGGTTTGATAATGAGCAAGTGAGCTTTGAGTATCAATACAATTTGTATTTAAAAAGACCTTTTGTTGTGTGAACCTATTTGTTGATATAAAAGAAAACAATCCATTGTTTTGCTTTTTAATAGAAAGAAATCCCCTTCTGCTACCAAACTAAACCATTACACTATTTTGACCAATTGTTCAAATTTGTTTACGTATTTGTCCCAAATTTGAAACAGATAAAATTACATTTAAAAACAAAAGCAGCATATCATAGTGAAAGTCATGAACTTACTTTATGTCCTTCATTTTAAGCTCTTTTTCCCTCTTTTTCTCTCTCTCTCACTTTTTCCCTTGCTGTGTTGGCCAGCGTGGTGAGCCGGGTGTGATAAAATGTCTACCTTAAATCTTGTTTGATGGGCCCTCAAAGGTGAACTGGCCCTCTGGAAATCATTTGGAGGGTTGAAGAGCGCAGTATTAACAGATTTAACTACTCAGTGGATTGGTGGCGCACCATGTCACATTCAACTAAATGAGAGAGACAAATCACACACCAACACACATGACGTCAGTGAATAATTGCGCGTTGAATTATAGATTAATACAAAAATAATAATTGGTTTAAGCGTAGGCCTACTCATTTATACCATTGTATAATGTCACATTCTTATTATTTTACACACAGAAAAGAGAATTTATTTTACAGTAGTTAGTTATATAATTAGAAAAAAATAAGCTTTATAGAATAAGGGAATGATATTATTATAAGTGATAATTAAATTAATTATACAATGTAGAATGTGAAATTTAGAATAGCTTAGCAATGAACGGCAAAATAATGACACACAAAACAAGCTAAAACAACAAAATAAACTTAAAAAATTAGTTATGTTCTTTTTAAATCCACAGTAGCTTAGGCCATGCATTTTAACCATTTAGCAGCAGTTGGGAATTTCATCAGGAGAAAAATAAACAAATAAATAAAATGATAAAAATGTCCGAAGATGATGTCTGTATTTTCTGGCAGCTCTGCCTTCTCCGGCCACGTATGGAGACACCAGTGAAGTGTAGCATTTTGTAAACTGTGCCTAATTCCAGTCACATCTGTGTCCAATTGTTGTCTGCATCTACATTCTTTGCGAGTGGATTTATTTTTCCTGGGCCACCATGTGGCTTCAGCTGACCAGCTTAAGTGGGGATTAGTTGTTTTAAAGTTATTTTGATTAAAGCATTGTTTTTGAAAATGTGTAAGTGACAACACATGGCTCATGTCGTCAGGCACCGTAGGACCTTTGCCCTATAAAGATAGCATCCAAAAATAGCATCCAGTTTTTCCTATATTTCCAATATAGAGATAAAAGACATCAAAATCAGCTCTATGAAGATATATTAGATGGGGAATGAACAGCTCTATGTATCAAAGTAGGCAGTTAGCCTGACACAACCTATGCTAAAAGCCTGGCTGTGTGTGTGTGTGTGTGTTTGCCCTTGAAAGTGGCAGGTCTTGAAATAAGCACAGCAAAAGAAAACAAAAGGGTGGGTGTGGGTGGGGGGGGCGGGTGTGCAAACAACCGTAGGTGAAGCATGCTAAACCCCACCCCCCTACCCCCACATCCATTGATGACACTTCCAACGCTTCATATAGCCCCGGCTTTGTTCTGCCCTCCTTCAAAGACCTGGAGGTTCAGGTTGAGCTACCGAACGCACTTCAAAGATGCTCGACGCAGACTCTGCGCTTTTTCTATTTTTTTTTAACAATAAATATTTAGCGGTGCAGAAGAAGGGGCTTGTTTATGCTTTTAACCTGCCCCCTCCTTCCCTCTCTCCCTCCGCACCTTGTCCCCCCCCCCACCCTCTCTTACACCTCCCGTGCACCCACCCCAGCCCACCTCATCTTTACCTGGCTTGTAATCACCTGCTGTAAGGTAGGAGGGGGGATGGGGGGCAATCACCACCAGCATGGGGTTTGCCTACTATGCTCTGACTTATGAAAACACAGTCCATAAGACTATAGTCTACACACACACACACCTTCTCTTCTCTGTTCCTCCCTCTCTCTCTCTCTCTCTCTCTTTCTTTCTCCCCCCCTCCCTCCCTTGACCTTTTGCGACTGTTCTCAAAGTGCTTTTATGGCAGAATGTCCTTCTGCAACTTTGAAACTTTCACCCCCAATGTGATTTAGTTTTTTCCATTGACATCCCGTGTATTTTACGTACCACCCCCCCCCCCCCCCCCCCCGCCGCCCCTGTTTCTTTCCCCCTGTGCCTTTTTAATAGGCCCAGCCAGTGTAGCAGGAAGCACGTAGTACAGCTCTTGTCCACGGGTGAAAATATAATGGTTATTTTGGCTAAGCTGACCCCCAAAGTGACGGTGGGGGGAAAGTGGGGAAATGCTAAAAGCTGGAATGGTATTCATGGAAGGGCTTTGCCATGGTGCGAAGACGAAGCCGGGTTACAAAAAAAAAAAAGGAAAGAAAGGAAGAAAAAAAAAACAGAAAAGAAAGAAAGCCGTAAGACCATGGGGCTCAGGTTACTCTGGCCCATGTAAACAGTCAGCCATTAAAAATTCATGCTTGGATTTTTCCAAAAAAATGCCCTATATTTCTTTCTTTTCTTTCTTTTTTTCACCCCTTCCTGACCAGTCGAATACCTTTTGACCCTGCTATGGACCCCACTGTCCCCCGCGGTGGCGTCGAACCCTGGCTGTAATAAATATATAAATATATAAGTATATTATATATAGCGATATACTAGGGGTCGGTGCTTGAAGTGATCGGGGCGACAGGCAGGCCGCGGCGGGGAAGTGGACAGCAGAATGTAACTGTCAGCTCAGGGAGAGTAATAGAGGCATTCACAGCGTCATAGGAAACATATGTGGCTCCATATGCTCTCTCTCCATGTTCCTCTCTCCCCCCTCGTTCCTCTTCATTGTCTCCGATGCACCGCTGATCTGGGAGCCTCTGAAGTGTGTGTGTGTGTGTGTGTGTGTGCGCGCGCACGTTCGTGTGTGTGTGTATGAGGGTAGGCTATATGTGCTTACAAGTATCAACAAGGGCAGATGTGCATGAGTGTGAGTTATGGGTTACATCGTTGTGTTGGTTGAGTGTGGGGGCGGTGTTAGAAAAAAAAAGGCATAAGTATGAATCTTTCTGTGTTTGAGAAATAGCGCCATCTCCCCCCCCCCCCCCCTCTCTCTCTCTCTCTTGGCCTCCCTCTCTCACTCTCTCTGCCTCTCTCTCTCTCTCTTTTGTATGTGTGTGTGTGTGTGTGTGCGCTGAGCCCCCAGGCCGGGGCAGGCCCGGGGCGGGAAGCGTCCTGGACGGTCATTAGGGCCTGTCAGTGCGCCGGGAGAGGGGAGGGCTGATAAACTTCAGATAGTGTCAATTGCAGATGAAAGATCTGCTGGAGATGCTAGGGGTGTCACGCTCCACTTGCCACCGCTCAACAAGTTCCCATCTTCCCACCCCCCCCCCCCCCCCCCCAGCCCAGCTACTTTTAAGCAAGCAGGCTCTCACACACTCGCCCCACCCGTTACTCTACCTAGACCCACCCACCAACCCTATCCCACACCCCCCGCCCCCCTTTCCCCGTTTTCCTGCTTACCTAGGCCTTAAGCCGCTTTGCATGTTGATTGGGGGGTAGGAGGTAGGGTGCGTGGGGGAGGAGGTGGGGTGGGATGGGGGGGGGGGGGTGGCTAATCCAGTCTGCAGCTGTCGTAGACCAATGATGAATCACCTTTCCGTCATTCGGCCCCGTGTATGTGTTGGTGTGTGTGTGTGTGTGTGTGTGTGTGTGTGTGTGTGCTTCCCTCCGCGCGGCGAAGGGAGGGGAGGACCTGAAGGAGGAAACAACAGCAGCAGCAGAGCAGGGCAGCAGCTCCGGGAGAGAGACAGAAAGAGAGAGAGAGAGAGAGAGAGAGCGAGAGCGAGAGAGGGAGAGAGACAGAGACAATGTGCGCCTCTGTTCCCCTGTTAGACCCCTCATCCAGTTCTGCTCGCGAAGAACAATAATGTTTTCTCAAGACGGCCACTTTTGTGTCACGGATGGACCGCTGTGGACTTTGTAACATCCAGCCCAAATAACAAGGAGTGACTTTGTTTTTTGTTTTTTTATCAGTAAGGGGACAGGTGGGAAGAAGCGAAGGAAGAGAGTGAGGAGGTAGAGAGAGATAGAGATAGAGTGGACAGGGGAGAGAGAGAGAGGAAGATTGGATTGGGAGGACACGGCTCCAGGTAAGAGTTGAGATGAGTCAGAGCCAGACAGCATCACGTCTTCTTCTTCTTTACACGCTTACTTAGAAGACACACATACACCCACACTATGTTCTCCTAAAGAGTTGCCAACAACTCACTTCTAGTTTTTTATTATTTCTGATTTCGGAGATAGAAACCTCTCTCTTAGCCCAAAGATATTGAGAAAGGTTTGGTCACTTAAAACATGATAATGTAAAAAAATATGTGTGATGGTGGTGAAATGGAGTGGAAATAGTAAAAATATGCTTGTCGACTCTTTGGAAAGGTATGTTTATGAGGTGTTTATTTATTTGTGTGTGTGTGTGTTTCCATGCTGGAGATATGTGATATTCTTATGGGAGATCTAAAGGAATATACCTTTTCGGAAAAGGATGCACTACACTGTTGAAAATACCTTTCAACACTAGCACGTGTTTGTGTTTGTGTGAATGTGTGTTTTTCTGTAAAAATGCCATGCCTGCATTGGTACTTCTTGGATTTAAAAGTTTTTGTTTGTTTTGGTTGCATGACAATTGTAAAAAAAAATAGTTTCAAATTGTAAATAAATAAAACTAGTCGATATTTTAACCACCCTATGTGGTTAAGACATTTGATAGTGTCATGATATAATCTGAAATACAAAATATACGTATCAGGATTCATTCTTATAATTACAGCATAAACATGCTATAAAACCCATTTTTATTTATCTCTCCATCTTTGTGGCTCCAGTATGAAGCACCAATGTTTATCGACAGCACAGATAATCCTGAGCCATTAAACGTAATTGGGAATGACAGCACAATTTAGAAAACATTTAGCCGTAATTTCATTATCGCACTTTGATTGAGCACAGTGGCAGAGAGGGAGACGACGAGAAGGAAATTTGCGGCTGCGTTTCCCGGATGGCTTCTGCTTCTTTTTTTTTGTGTTGGTTTTGTGTTTTTTTTGTGTGTTGCTCTATATTGTCTATGGCCGATCAAATCCTCTGAGCATACATACACACGAGGAAGACAGAATGAGGGTTTTCAATGGCGTGGTCTTCAGTGTAAACACAGCAACAATTAAGGAGCTTGCCAGAGCAAACAAATGCCTCGTGAGTTTCTCATCTCCCTCTCCCAGTGAGGCATGAGGCCTTTATAATCAGGCAGAGTGGCTGTACTTTTAACAAGCACATTAGCTGTAGCCTCAAACCAGAGAACATCTGTTAATAGTCTGCTATACAATTCAATGTATAGTTGAGGGGTTTTTTTGTTGTTAGAAAAAAAATTCTGATTGCAATAGTAAATTATGCATATATTTGTATTAGGGTAGAATGTAAATATTCTGTCAACAATAGCTTTATTCTTTATTTATGAGCATGGTTTTATATAGTTTTCTTGGAATGTGGAAAATGCCTTTTATAATTTAATTTAGGCTATTTGAGCGAGTAAAAAAAAACTCTTCAGAATTGTTGTATTTGGATTCATAACATAATATAAACGCAGGCTATATAAAGACTATAATATAGCCTACAATTCCTCCAATTTCTAATCGCAAATTCAAGTGTATCCTTTTTTTATTTGTATTTTTTCTCTTTAGGTTAAAATTATCTTAAAAATATTCATACCAAAATAAGTATCTAATTCTGATTTATGTAGACACTGTGGAAATCACATAATGTGTCGTGCTATGTCTGTCTCGGATCCGGGCAGATATCCGTAATTTAATTTGGTGTGTGTGTGTGTGTGTGTGTGTGTGTGTGTGTGTGTGTGTGTGTGTGTGTGTGTGTGTGTGTGTGTGTGTGTGTATATTTGTGTTTCTACGTGTGTGTGTGTGTGTGTGTGTGTTTCTGTGTTTGTATTGTTCCTGTGTGTGTGTGTGTGTGTGTGTGTGTGTGTCTTTCTGTGTGTGTGCTGGTGTGTGTGTGTGTGTGTGTGTGTGTGTGTGTGTGTGTGTGTGTGCGTGTTTGTCTTTCACCAGGTCTATGGAAATGCAGGATCTAGCCAGTCCTCACAGCCGTTTAAGTGGAAGCAGTGATTCTCCTAATGGTCCCAGCCTCGACAACTCCCATATCAATAACAATTCCATGACACCCAATGGCACTGAAGGTATGTGCAGCACCACCAGGGCTAATTCCCTCTTTAACTGCTACTAAATACACTTTTTATACCACACTGTGCTAAATGCACTGTATAAATACAGCTGGCGAGTGAGGGATGTGCTGTGTGCAAGATAAGGCTGTTTCTTCTCATGTTAAGAAAAGGAAACGTAGCATAGGAGTGTAGAGAGGTTTTTTCCTCCTGTGTCGTGTTGCATGTACGTTTGCGTTACTACGCAACTACTTTGAAAATACAATCGTTTTCCTTCAATGACAAACAAATGAACCGGAAAAAAAAACCTGGTGTAATTATTTGAATATATTGCAAAAATAATAGGATCTACCTGAGTAAAGAGGTACATTTGTATTTTTGTTTGTGGTAATTAAATCTGATTTATGTTATTTGTCAAGCAACATTGACCTGAGCAGAACGATGTTGTCTATTTCGTCTTACGTGACCTGATGCAAATAGTATATTCTTTTCCGTGCAGATTTGCATTGTATTTAAGTAACCAAGCGATTATTGACGATTGCACGGCATGAAAACGCCAACTGTGTTTTGCATGAGGTTTGTAGTTGTACATACTTATTTACTCAGGTGATTCGGGCCAGTGCTAAAAGCTGATCCCCTGTTTAGTCAAGCCAGCAAGCGATGCAGGCAGGTCTCACCTTCCGTAAAATGCGACACACAAAACACGCAAGAAATCGTCTACAGCGAGAGTGTGATTTAATCTTCATGGAGGAAAAAATACTCGACCAACCACCACTCCTCTCCTCCTCCTCCTCCTCCTCCTCCTCCTCCTCCTCCTCCTCCTCCTCCTCCTCCTCCTCCTCCTCCTCTATGATCTACTTGACAAAGGTCCTGTATATTTATTCTCCTCGGTGCATACTGTCATCTGCCGTTCTCTCTCTCCCATAGGTGATAACATCACAATGCTTACCACTGCAGACTGGTTGTTAGGTTCTAGTTCACAGTCCGCTGCAGGTTTGTCTACTCCGTGGCCACGCACAATGAAAGGACAATACTTGGTGTTCACCCCCCCCCCCCCCCCAACAGCCATGCACACACCTTTTTTTTGTGCGAGTGCGACAAAATGACAAGCACTCTTTTTGTAGTTTGTTCCCATTGTTCAAACAATCTCCAGTTTATTGATATTTAAATGTTGCAAAAACAACACAAAAAAAAATTACACTTCAACTATTGTGCCTTTCATTTGGTAATTATTTGGCGTTCGGTTGTTGTGTCATTCAGTTGAAAGCATGGTTTGAGATTGGAGCCCGGCTGTGAATAAGTGTTCACATTGTGGCCTTAAGCCCTATTTTATTGTGGATTTGTTTTATTATTTGATTACGTAGACCAGAGTCCCAGCTCTCCAGTGCTCTACCCTGATAGATCCAGTGGTTATTGTGTGCCCTTTGAACAAGTGTGTGCTCGTATGTGCATGCACCGTGCCACCATTATTTTTTTTATTTAATCCTTGTGTTGTTTTAAAAAAAAAAAAAGAAGAAGAAGAAGGAGACGAAACAGAAAAAAATTAAATAATAATGCCTTCCCTCCAACTGCACATGTTACTGAGCGGAACAAACATAGCGGAGACATGTTCGACATGACAGAAAATGGCTTCTTCAACCATGAGGCAATCCACTGAGCATGACTCCTCTACACCGCTTTATGATTTTGTCCCCCCCCCCCCCCCCTCCCCCTCCTCCCCCATCTCCCCCACCAGAAACCCCCCCTCCAGTCTGCCTGAAGTGAAGTGGATTGATTTCAAAGATTTTCCGAGCTGTCGGATGGCTGTGAAATTGTCTTTGCCGCGCTATCTGCTCTAACTGCTTTATAAAGGAGCCGAGGTCAAACAGCGTTCCCTACACTCTTTTAAACAAAAAAAAAGAGATTTTACACCCCCACCCCCCCCCCTCTCCTGTTCTTTGTCTTTGACATTGTAATCTTACTTGCACGTCCATGTGAGACGCTATTTTTAAATATTTATTTTTGTGTTGATTTTTATTCTTTAACAATGATCCTGACATACTCTTTTTTTTGCTTATTTCCCCCCATGATGCTACATTTAAAATACGGGTAAGACACTAAGTAGTTTTTTTTTACAAATTTAAAAAAGTCGTCATAGTGATTGTGATTGATTAAAAGTGTAAATCCCACATTGCTATTATTAATAATACTATTATTACTATTGTGATTGTTAATACGAGTTTTGATATGCCTAAGTTAACTTTAACTGGGAAATGTATTCTACAATTTTAACAAATGCTAATATTTTTTTCCCAGGTTGAATCAGTTTGCCATATTTCCCTTTTGAAAAGTAATGTGATAAAAAACATGAAATGAGAATAATCTATCAATAATCTAAGAATTTATACAGTTGCGCAATTGGGCAATACCATCACTCAATTTCCCCCTTAAATATTATTCCAACTGTAGTTGAAAGTTGTTTGACTTGTCTCTCCTCCATGCATATTATCAATTCATTGTTTTGTACTTTTTACTTTATGTGTATTTTGAAAACAATCTTTCTTTAGATACTTTTACCACAATGAGAAATTTGAGCATTATTGTGTGTGTATGTGTGCGTGTGTTGATACACTGAGCCGGTTCCCGTGGTGACCGTGTGACCTGTTTTTGGTTTGCAGTTAAAACAGAACCAATGAGCAGCAGTGATATCTCCACCTCCGTAGCAGACGCCTCTCTAGACAGCTTCTCGGGATCAGGTGAGCAAGGCGTGTGTGTGTGTGTGTGTGTGTGTATGTGTGTGCGGGCGTGTGTGTGGGTGTCTGTTTTTCTCTTTCTCACACACACACACACACACACACACACACTGCAGAACTGATTTGGGATAGATTAACCCAGATATGGGTGAGCAATAAGCTGGGCCCCAGGTAGCTATAGCACCATGTGTGTGTGTTTGTGTGTGTGTGTTGCGTGCACGCACAGGTGTGTATGTGTATGCCTATGCGTACTTCTTTGTTTGGGTTCGTTTGCATGTCAGTATGAATGCAAAGCTCCACCTTACCTTCATCAGCATATTTACTACATGCTGTGCTTGCTCATCTGCTGTGCGTGTATGTGGAGGGTGTTCATATTCATATTGCTTCTGGTGCCAGTGAGGGATGAGGTCAAAACTGAAATTCATCATGCCTCTCAGTCCTCAGAGTTACATGGTGTCCCTGTGACTCCACACACACACACACACACACACACATTAGTTGTGGCAGGGGAAAAGTTACAAATGGCAATGTAAATTAAATCGTGGCCATCAAAAAAACTAATCAATTGAGATATTTGGAGTGATGTAGGATTTCCACTAAGTGCTCTACTGTCCCTAGCTGCAGCGTCGTCCGGCTTATCTTCTCATTAAAGTGGTCTTATTATTAGCTGTAGCATGAATCCCAGCTTTCTCTCTCTGAAACAACTGTTCCTTGTATTATCTCCCTGCTAATCCCCCCACCCCCCCCCCCCCCCCCCCCCCACCCACTCGCACAATTTCCCTTAACTGTTAAACTAAGCACTTGATATCTTAACACTAGGCACGCATAAATCACCGCTATGACTTTTGTGTTTAGCGATATTAATGAAATTTAGTAAGCTTACACCCCCCCCTTCTCCCGCCAATCTCAACGGGGGGAAACCCAAAGCTCGCTTCACAAGAGTAGTCTTCGGCCAATGGCAGGTGTGGCTGATGTGGGAAAAGTATTCAATATTAATAACGTGTGTGTGTGTGTGTGGGGGGGGGGGGGGGTTACAGCATACAGTTACATACAGAGAGCACACCCACACACACCCCACTCCCCGCAACCAAATCCACCCCCACACCACCCCCCCCCCCCACCCCTCCTCTTTCTTTTTTTTTTTTTTACATGTCACGACCAATTAGACAGATGTTTCTAGAACTGCTGGGTTTCGTCGGCTATAGTTGGCGTGTTAGTCACCACGGCAGGGACCGCTTCATCTTTCTTCTTCCAAAGGTCGTCCGCCATGTTTGGTTTTTTGCTTTTTTTGGGGCGGTTGAAGCACCGGCGGAGGACGATTAGAACGTTCATTTCTAACCTAGCCGTCTTGTTATAAGTATAGTTTTCAAGTCTTTCCGTTGACAAAATAATTACAGTTTAGCAGGGGATTTTTTGGAGAAAATAGGATGATGTTTTTATAATTTTTAATCCTGCGTTTAAAAAAAAGAAAGAAAAAGAAAAAACTAATTCATCGGAATTTATTCACTTGCTTGACCTTAAATGCGGGGCACTAATACCTGGAAAACGTCCAGCCTCTGCTTCAAATGTGTTTGTTGATAGTTTTTTGGTATAAAACATTATACTGACAAGTGATTTGTACACCCTGGCCCACACAGTCAAGCAGTATATTTGATGAACGAATGACTGATGTGGTGGTGCACATTACCTGCAATCAGTGATGGCACTTTCCAAGGCCCGGGGCAGCCTAAAGCCACAAGGCCCGAGACCCGTACCCGCCAGCCCTTGTGTGTTTACATCTGCGGTCGTCATGACAACCCACAAGCATCTCACAGATACGACGCTGGTCAGCAGAACAAACTTTGCTTGTTTTTTTTGTTTTTCTGCGCCTTTATTTTTTGTTACCTGATTATTTTACTTCATTATTGCTGTTCGGCTTTCAAACTTAAATAAGGTTAGCGAAATAAATAGAGTAACGCAATGTAATTACTGTTTCCTTGGAGTTCCAGAAGTTCTGTTGGCGAAGGATAATATTTACCTTATTGCTTAATGTTTAAATATGTGCTTGTCTGTCCTTCTTTTTAACTCTCTCCAGCTATTGGAACCAGTGGCTTCAGCCCAAGACAAACTCACCAGTTCTCTCCACAGATTTACCCTTCGAAGTAAGGCTTCTTTTAGTTTTCTTTCAAAAATAAGCAGCATTCAACTTGATTTAGATCTTTAATTAGATCCTTCTGCCAGATTGGGGGTTGTTATTTTTTTATTTTTTTGCCTCCTTCTTCTTCTAGCGAGTGTCTTTGTTTGCCTGGATGTCTACAGCTTGTGCGCTCCAAAATCTGTTGTAATTATTATCTCGCCGAAGTTCCCCTCAACATTTGTTATTCTTTCGCCGCGTATATTAGCTCTGTGATGCTATCGGGTTTGCAGCGCCCAGCTCGCAATCTAACATTAAGTAACACAACGACATGGGATTGGGTTATGAGGTTTTTTGGGTTTTTTTTTTTTTTTCAGGGGGGGTGAAATATGGTTGCTTGCTCTTTCCTCCAGGCTCTCCCTCTGTAAAGCGTTTCAACGTTGGTGTTTCTTTTTTCCCCCCAAACAGCAGAGCGTATCCACATATTCTTCCGACTCCTTCGTCCCAAAATATGGCGGCGTACGGGCAGACGCAGTACACCACAGGAATGCAGCAGGCCACTGCATATGCTAGCTACCCGCAACCTGGCCAGCCCTATGGAATCCCAGCCTACGGTAAGACCTAGCTAACTACGTATCCTATCTGGGTCTAAAATAAAGCCCATTTCCCTTTCACATTATTTGTAGTTATCTTGTTTTCCTCGAATTACAAGGAATTTTGATTCTCCTCATCCGAGAAAATGGGAGTTGAGAATTCTCCCCTCGACCAAAAAGTTTTTCCCACACTGGGAAGAAAGAAAGACTGCTGAGTCGTTGTTTAGTGCCTGCACATTGTCCTTTAATGCCTTTTAAAAGAAAATCTGCTTACTGTGCTGTTCCGATAGATTTGGGAGATTACTGATATAAATTTCAAAACATAAACTGGTTTCCACTGGCAGCGGCATGAGCGGAGCGTAGATTGCCTGGCCAAAAGTCAGCTTTATTTGTCCAAAGTCTTTGCAGTGTTTGGACACTCCTTGAGACTGTCCAATATGCGAGGGAGTTCACACTTGTTTGTTTGGATGGTCGAAAAAGTGCCAGCAAGTCCAAATTGTATTGGGACGTGGTGAAACCGGCTACACTGAACCAGTTTAACCATCAGCAATTGGCAAACGCAACATTAATCTTCTTAACACATCTGCAATTTGACGCACGCCTTTTCCTACATGGTAATATATTTGATTTAAAACACAACCTGTTGAAGGGAATGTGTGCGCGTTATCTGAACTCCTGTTTCCCTACAACAGGTCTTAACGGCCTTTGCTAATCAGATCTCATACTCATCGCTCATCTCTGATTGGCCGCAACATGGAGCAGCTGGTAGCGTCTGCTCGCACTGCACCGTGTATCCGGTGTAATAGATAACCTGTGTGTGTGTGTGTCTGTGTGTGTGTGTGTTGACTGTTGACCGTCGCCCTGTGCATCAAACCGATCTGGTGTCACTAACTGATTTAGGTCCATTGTGGGCAGGCATAAAGACGGAGGGGGGGCTGAGCCAGAACCAGTCCCCGGGCCAGGCGGGCTTCCTCAGCTACGGCTCGGGCTTCACCACGCCACAGACGGGACAGGCGCCGTACAGCTACCAGATGCAAGGTGAGGACGTCCCGCAGAATTCTACTCCTCCTCCTCCTCCTCCTCCTCCTCCTCCTCCTGTGATGTGTCCGTCTCCATCTAAACACGTTGCACATGGCCAACAGAGAATTCAATTAATCATAACAGACACGATGGTGTCTGCGTCTCATAGGAAAGTTGTTGATTCTGAACATAAAAACTAATATTTGATCAATATGGTTTACATCATGGTTGACAGCCAAATCAAAAAGTACAAGAAGAGCGGGGTTGGTCCAAGTTCATTGGTCCATATGATCTATGTTTTCAATTATACATACAACTCCTTCACTGTGTAGCTATATCTCTCCTAATTCTCCTTACTCACAAGCATTTTCAGTGTCTGTTTTTTTCTCCTTTCTTTCCGCAACCTTTATGAGCATAGCTGTCGCTTCTACCTGCTGTCAACCAGACTACTTTAGTATTTTGTATATTCTTTAAAAAAGAAGAAGAAGATGAAAGAGACGTCTCGGTGCGCTGGCCTGGCGTTTTTTTTTAACGGCAGACTGATTCACGACGCGGCGCTCTCCGCCCCTCTCTCAGGGCAGATGGTCGCGTCCCGCCAGCCATTTTTATGAGCTCCTCTCTCTGCTCTCTCTCCTCTCTAAAAACAAATCAACACAGATGGAGGGTAAAAAAAAGAGAAAGAAATGGCCGGCACTTAAGAGCCACCAGCCATATCCTCCCCTGATCTGGTCTGGGCCCTTTTGTTTTTGTGTTTTTGTTTCCTCCCCCTATGATTATATTTGCGTTTGTTCAAGAGCAGAGACCACAGAGATTAATGGCCTTGAAAACCGATAAATATAAAAGCAGTTACCAACGTCTCTCTCTCTCTCTCTATCTCTCTCTCTCTCTCTCTGTGTTTCCCTGTCTCCTGTCAGACAACCTTAACCTTAACAGTTCAGACCTGTTGCCATGTAGTGCATTGTGTTTCACACCCTCTTTCTTGGAGGTGGTGGGTCTGATGTTGCAATGGTTTCTCCTGCAACAACACCCCACCCTCCAGAATAGAGGAAGCTGGTTCGGTGCTCAGCCCCAGCTCGTAATGTTTCCCTCCCCTCGTCTTCCCCAATGCGTTAACGTACTACGGTGGTAACATGTCCTCCACATGCTGTTGAAAAGCCTCCAGAGCATCCCACAATAAATAACAGCAGAGCCGGCAGCAGATGTGATGCGGGGAAAGCCTCTTTTCCACGCCTCTTAACCAAATACAGTCGCCCACAGATGGAGATCTGCTGATTTTCACGGCACACTGCAGGCAGGCCGAGATAGAGAGAGAGACACACAGAGAGACACCCAGAGAGAGAGAGCGAGAGAGCAGAACATTCAATACACAAGCTGCTCGACTGGCTGGTGGTTAAACTCACAATGACAGTATTATGTGGCCATTCATCTTGTGAGTATTATGGTATTACCGCCCCCCCCCTCCCCCTCCCTCGCTCTGTTTCTCTGTCTATCTCTCGCTCTCTCTGTCTGTCTACCATCTCTGATCAGCGAATGCAATAAGGAGCGTTAAGTGCATTGTAATTGACAGCCGATGTCAGATGACAGATTGACCACTAGCTTAGCCTCACCATAATCATCACTGGCTCTGGCCTATTGATCGACCTGGGAGAGAGCCCTCAGGACTCAGTGTCCTAAGCCCCCCACACACACCCCCGGTCATCCCATATTCAAGCCACCAGATATCCACCAACTAGCCACTAGCTAGTAACCAACTAGCCACTAGCTACCCACCAGCTACCCACCAACTAGCCACCAACTAGCCACCAGCTAGCTACTAGCTGTCCAGAAGGAAAAGCCATGTTTTTTTTAATGAAATGTTTAGCTTTCACATCAACATGCCACTGGTCATGTGTCTGATCATGCACGCTAAAAACAAGGTGTGTATAGAGTATATAGTATGCAGGGTATATAGCGGCGTGTGTTGTTTGGATGGTCAAAGGGCCTCAGAAAGACCTAAACTCCACCCTAGGTGTGTTTGCAGACAGAGTGGCGATGCTAGCACAGGGGGGGGCTAGCAGATGCTAATTAGGTGAATAATTGGGTTTCCAGCATTCTGTCCCACTGGCAGCGAGCGTGGAAGAAGCTTGAGTCTGTGCTGCCTCTTAGAAGCAGGAGCCCCATCTGGACTTGATAGGCCCCCTATTCCCCAGTGGGGCATCCAAACTTCTGCTACAAATATTGTGCGCTGATGATAGACATAGCCCATGGCGAGAGGACTGATCAAGCAAAGCAAATGGACTCCCAATTGCGGAGCCAGAAGGCAGGAGGCGAGGGAGGTGGTGGTGGTGATGGTGGTGGTGGTGGTGGTGGTGGGCGGTTGGAGTTGAGGGGTGGAGGGGTGTGTGTGTGTGTGGGGCGGGGCGGGTGGGGGTCTGGTCTTGAGTGAGTGAGCTAACTGGAGCAGGACAAGGGGGGAGGCAGAGAGAGAGAACATGGCCCCCCCCTCGGGGGAACCGCAAGGGCACCCCCCACCCCCCCACCACCAGTTCCCTCTCCCCTTCCCCACAACAATTACCACCACCACCCCCCCAACAGCATGGGACCATTCCGGCTGGGTTTAGCTGTGGTTGTCTGTGCTTTTATGTGGATGCTTGTTCTCCACAGAACTACCCTCAAACCTGGAGAGTGAGAGCTTTTATGACTTTTTGAACTGCACACAGGCTAATTTGTTATCATTCCATGTCTTGTTCCCCTTCTCTCTCTCCCTCTCTGTCTCTATCTTTCTCTCTCACTGTCTCTATCTCTCTCTCTCACTGTCTCTATGTCTCTCCCTCACTGTCACTGTCTCTCTCCCTCTGTCTCTATCGTTCTCCCTCACTGTCTCTATCTCTCTCCCTCTCTGCCTCCATCTCTCTCCCTCTCTGTCTCCATCTCTCTCCCTCACTGTCTCCATCTCTCTCCATCTCTGTCTCTATCTCTCTCCCTCCCTCTGTCTCTCTCCCTCACTGTCTCCATCTCTCTCCCTCTTTGTCTCTATCTCTCTCACGGTCTCCGCTCTTGGATACTAAACTGTAGAAATAAAATTGACTTGAGTGGGCTCGAAACCCGCTATGAGTTCAACTCATATTCAGTTTTTTATGGCTTTGCTGGAACAACTGGTCCGACGGAGCCAAGATGGAGGACCAGTGTTTTTTACAATCTGCCAAGTGTTAGGGTGTAATTACACTGAGCGGATAGAAACTACACCAATAAATAGCAGCTCTCGCTCTCATCTGTGGATCTGGGGAGCTTTGCAGTCTGCAGTCGCTCCGCAGCCGCTTTTTGGCTTAACAGACAAGGCCAAACACTGAATACGGCTTAAGCCCTCACCCTCCCTCGCCCCCCCCCCCCCAACCCCCCAACTCCCTCCACTTCACTCTCTCCCCTCGCCGCTCAGTACCTCTCTTCTCTAGTTCTCTCGTTCCACCCCCTCCCTCTCTCCTCCCCCCCACCACCGCTCCCCTGCCCCTCCACTCCTCTCCAGCAGAAGAAAAGCTGTTTTGCGTTTGCCACGGTGTGTGGGAGGGCCCTCCTGATAGAGGGGGGGGACAAAATGACCAGAGGATGAAAGGAAGTCTCTCTCGCTCTCTCTCTCTCTCTCTCCTCTCTCTCTCTCTCTCTCTCTCTCTCTCTCTCTCTCTCTCTCTCTCTCTCTCTCTCTCTCTCTCTGTTTGTCTCTGGATACAAAGGTGCAATTACACCCTGTTTAGGAACAGTTGATTAAGCTGCCCCTTCGTTTTTTCATGAGTGGAGCATGCTGTGCACTAATGGAGTGTGTGTGTGTGTGTGTGTGTGTGTGTGCGCCGGTGGGGGGGGGGACAGTTGGCAAAGAATACTATGCTTCGTCTGCCTTGACTCACACAACCCCATTCAATTGTGTGGGTTGAAGTGACGAAGTGACGCGGACACCCAAGAACAAACAAGACGTGATATCACCATAGAGGATGACAATAGACTTCAGGGAGAAATGTGCAGGACTTTTGAATTACACTTCTTTTTTTAGGTATGGCATGAAGTGAAAAATGAAAGAAGCACACATGACCACACGTCTGTTCACACACTCGCTCCCTTGCACACGTTTTTTTTTTTTTACTGTTTGCCTGCCACTCTGCCTGTCTGCCTGTCTTTCTGTCTGTCTGCCTGTCTGTCTGCCTTCGACTCTGCCTGTCTGTCTGCCGGTCTCCTACTGTTAACATGAGACTACAGGTGGACGGCCCGCAGGGACCCCCAGACGGCTCTTCCCTCATGTCATGTATATTATTAAGTCATTAGATGCTATCAGCCCATTGACTGACTTAATCACTGCTGAGCTGCTGCTGCTGCTTTTGAGTGAAGGGAATGAGGAGGAAATGCATATTCACGAGGCCCGAGGATGTCCGTGCCTCACCCCTGTAGCTATTAGGAGCACACACACACACACTCAGATACTCGCATGAATGCACTCATGCACACACACACACACACACACACACACACACTCCTTACCCCCATCCCAACACACACACACACACACTCCTTACCCTCGTCTCAATACACAAGCACCCATACAATGTACAACCCACACACAGACACACACACACTAGCCTCACCACCCTCGGCCCTACACAACAGCCCTTGTTGTGTTCCTCACATTGTGGAGACTCAGGTGCCTCTGCTCCCCCCTTCCCTCCCCTTCCCTCAAATCATTCATCAGGCCAGATTCCATCTATGATAAGGCCAGAGGGAGGGAGAGAGATAAGCTGCAGGCCTTCCCCTCAGGTCTTCACCGTTCACTACCTCCAATAGTTGCCCCACAAAGGGTTTTTTTTCTTTTTCTTTTTTAACCCCCGACAATGTGTTGTTTCATTTCTGCCACTGAGCCGCCCTGAGCATCATTTCATCTCAGGTGTAACACACATAACCCTTATACTGTCACTATGGGGACTTTTTAGCAGTTGTCACTTTTGCTTAAATGTGTTTGTAACCTTTCTGTTGCTGACATCCCTTCTGGTACCGGTTGTTTGAAATACAGAGAGTCTGAAGAATGACACTAATCCATCCACAACCAATCAACCCTCTCCCATTTTATCTCTTGAAAGAAAATCAAAATTTAGACAAAAGTGGTGTCGTGGTTTCAAATATTAAAAATATAGTACACAGTCCCAGTAATGACACCAAAAAATAGTTTATACTTATTTATTTTTTAATTTTTCAGGCGGTACTTTCACAACGACATCGGGGCTGTATCCGGGGAGCAACTCTCTGACAAACTCGACGGGATTCAACAGCACACAGCAGGTATCCCTTCACCCCCTTTCTCTTCTCCCACTCCTCTTTTTCGTCTCCTTTGCCTACTCTCCTCCCCCTCTCCTCTTTTCCTTTTCCTTCTTCTTCTTCTTCTTCTTCTTCTTCTTCTTCTTCTTCTTCTTCTTCTTCTTCTTCTTCTTCTTCTTCTCCTCTTTTCTTTCTCCTCTCTTCAAAACCCTCTGCTTAGGGTGACCATTTTTCAGGATTTGGTGGAACCAGAATAAAATCATAACATGAATCCAAAGCGTACAATATACACTCTACCGCACATCCTTTGTGTGTTTATATGTTGCCTTATGTTTATCAAGGGATTAGGAAAATCTATTCATGTATTTATGCGCTTATAAATACCATAAAAGCTTTATTTTCTAAAATCAATAACAGCTTCACGACTATTTGTGTAACAATATTGTGCAAACTCAGTTTGCACAATATTGTAGTTCAGAAAAAAGTGGAAAAACATTTAAATTGTTGTCATGGTAACATCAGGGTAACATAGATCAGGTACATAGGCCCTGTTGTTGGGACATAAGCACATTGAGCTATTCAATTACATTACATTTAGCCTTCAATAATAATAACATTATTTTAAACAAATTTACTAGATTTGATGAAACCAAAATAAAAACATTAACGCCAATATAATTTAATATAACACCAATATAAGTTACTTTATGATCTTTAATTATTCATGAGAGTTATTGTTAACTTGTTTGTTAGAGAATTTGAAGTGAAATGAATGATTTTAATTAATTCAGCTAGTCGACGGACACGGTCTCCAAAAACCGTACTGTCCTTCCTAAAGCCAGACGAATAGCACTAACTGCGGCTAGCCTAGGACAATTAAGTTATAAATAAATATATATCTACAGGATGCAACAGCACATGGCACTTGTTTTCCTCCTCTTCCTAATGCCGCTGACTATCTAGCCGCTATCTGCTAGCTATCTTTGACCAGCCTAGTACAGTTCAGTTGAAATATATCAATGTAATGTCGCTTTCGGCAGCTAGCTTTGTCTAGCCGAGTGCAGTTCAGTTTAAATATATCAATGTAATGTCGCTTTCGGCAGCTAGCTAACCTTGTCTAGCCGAGTGCAGTTCAGTTTAAATATATCAATGTAATGTCGCTTTCGGCAGCTAGCTAACTTTGTCTAGCCGAGTACAGTTCAGTTTAAATATATTGACATAAAATTTAAATTAGACAGGATTCATCAGCACACAGCACTTGTTTGGCTCCTCATTCTAATGCCGCTATCTGCAGCCAGCTGACTTTGGCTAGCTGAGTGCAGTTCAGTTGAAATATATATAGCCGTCGTCTTCCCCACCAGCCTGGGAGCGCTTATGAAACACGCATTCTCAATATGTAAGCTCTCATCCGTGACATATCCAAACATGAATCAGTCAGGATGTCAAAAGGTTTGTAGACAGAGATTATCTGCTTTTCTTAATACATCTGTATTGTGCCACAGAATGGGAAAAGTGGAGAGGGGAAAACACACACACACACAGACACACACACACACATACCACCAAGACAGATCGTTGTCCAGATGTAGGACAGAAGACACACATGTTTGCATTTATGTTTTGGAATCTGCACTGTAAAGTAGCAACACTAGCGGAGGGCAACTCTCACGTTACTTAGCTCTTGCTCTCTCTCTCTCTCTCTCTCTCTCTCTCTCTCTCTCTCTCTCTCTAATTGCCCTGCCCCCCCCCCCCCCTCAATCCCCCACATCCCCCCCTTACTCTCAAACAAACACTTTTTTTTTCTTTACCCCTGCCTTTCTTATCTCCCCCTACTTTCCCCCTTGTCTTCATTTTCTATCTGGCCCTGCGTTTCTGCTTATCTTTATCCAATTGTATCCCTTATGTCGCCCTACCGCAATTCTCTCTCACTGCACTCCCCCCCCCCCCCCCCCCCCTCTCTCTCACTCTGTCCTTCTCTCTCTCTCTCTCTCTCTCTCTCTCCTCTCTCTCTCTCTCTCTCTCTCTTTCTCTCTGTTTCCCTTAACTCGCTCCAAACCTTCCTGCTGCTCCAATTTACTCTGATTCCCTTATACTGTATTACTTAACTCTCCCCCTTGCTCTGCCTCTCTCTCTCTCTCTCTCTCTCTCTCTCTCTCTCTCTCTGCAGGAGTACCCTACGTACCCGGCGTTCGGCCAGGGCCAGTATGCCCAGTATTACAACACCTCTCCCTACACCTCGCCCTACATGACGAGCAACAGCCCCAGCACACCCTCCACCACCGCCACCTACACCCTCCAGGAACCCCCCTCCGCCATCACCAGCCAGGCCCTCACAGAGAACCCTCCAGGTAGGTCACACTGCCCCCTCAATCTCCCACCGGCCACAGTTCTACTGCACCCACCCACCACCCCACCACCAACCCGATATTCAAACTCAGATGACTTCCTTGTGCACAGTTCATGATTTATGCATGCATGAACACACAAAGAACAGATACACATCTGAGACACTCACTCACACACACACACACACAGGCACATGCATGGCGTTAATACGCATGTGGTTAGGCATGCGGCAGATGGTCTGCTTGTGGGGCCTGTAAACGCTCTTGTCAGTGCGATGGTTTTAGCCATCAGATGTGCTAGTGTGCTGCCGTCTGACAAGCACAGGGAAACGCAGTGTAAACTTTAGACAAGAGACTGTAATCGCGTGTGACATTAATGTCTCATCTGGCAGCAGAAGAACATCGATGCTATCAAGCCAGTCATGGTGGAGTGACTGCATTTTAATCAACGAGCAATGGAGACGCCAAGATAAAAAAGAGCGACACACACTGTCCTACACACACACACACACACACACACACACACACACACACACATACTTATGCTCTTATACACAGTTATTCCATTTTAAGTGAAAAGGTATCTGTACTGCTCATACTCTCAAGTCTCAATGAACTGACCTCTCCTGGAAGCATTCATTAACACACTGCTCTTTTTCTCCTCCTCATCTTATCTTTCTTTCTTTCTTTCTTTCTTTCTTACCTCCCTCTTTCCCCACCTCCCTCCCTCCCTTCTTCCTTTACATCCATCCATCCATCCACCCTCCCTCCCTCCCTCCCTCCCTCCCTCCCTCCCTCCCTCCCTCCCTCCCTCCCTCCTTCCTTCCTTTACATCTGTCCATCCATCCATCCAATCCCTCCAGTGGAGTACAGTACCATCCACAGTCCATCAACCCCCATTAAAGATTCAGATTCGGATCGATTGCGCCGGGCCTCGGATGGGAAGTCACGTGGTCGGGGGAGGAGGAACAACAACCCCTCGCCGCCGCCGGACTCCGACCTTGAGGTAGGGTGAGCCGCGTACACCCACAGCCCCCGCTGCCGTGGCGACAGACTGCCTCGCCCCATGTCTGAGACACTGGCCGCGCTAATCCACTTACTTACACACGCGCGGGTGCAGCACCACACCGGTTCTTCTCTCACACACACACACACACACACACACGCACTCCATTAATACTTAAAGAATTTGATTCCTTCCCACTTTTTTTAAATGGGTTATTCATTGCATTTCGGAATCGGATTGCATCGCCGAATAAATATGCAATGCCTCCCCTTGCCCCTCCACCACCCCCCACCCCCCCCCCCCCCCACCCAGTGTAACACTTGATGAATAAATAAACGAGTGGCGATGCAAAAAAGACGTTGTTGGCTGTGTTCAGAAAGTTTAGCGAGTGTGAGAGTGAAGAATACGTTTCAGCCGCTGCGTCTGGAGGCAGATCAGCATTACTTTTTTCCCCCTTTTTTTTGTTGCACTTTGCGACCCTCAGCTGTGCGTTTAAATGTCAGCTAGCGGCCATACGTCAAAGTCAACCCCCCCCCCCCCCACACACACACACACACACACCCACACCCTTCCCTAATGATTTTGGCGGGCTCTTCATTAATACGATATGAATTTCCAAGTGGTTAATAGCGGCCCATTATGGCGCTGACATCATAGCATGTTAACATATCTAGTTAATTAGTTTGTCGCTATTGATCGCAGCAATGTAAAGGGTGAAGGGGGATGGGGTCGCATGCCATGGGGCCGATGGCTGTGTGTGTGTGTGTGTGTGTGTGTGTGTGTTAAGTTAGACTTGGTGTTGTGGTGACCAATCCAAGCAAATGGATCCTTTTCCCAGTGGTACACGCATACACGCTCCTGGCCCTATTGACCAGGAGAGAGAGATAGAGAGACAATGGGAGAGAGAGGGAGAGATCACCTTGCAGCCCTACAGAGTGCACCATTGATTTAGCCTCGTTTTTCTCCTCCTTTTTTAAATGTGTTCCTTTGTTTCCTTTTTCTTCCTCCTTCCTCCCCTCTTAACTCTTCCTCAACCCCCCCACTATCACTCCCCCCCCCCCTTCCCCCCTCCCCCCCGCTCTATCTCTGCAGCGGGTGTTCATCTGGGACCTGGACGAAACAATCATTGTTTTCCATTCGCTGCTGACGGGGTCCTACGCCAACCGATACGGACGGGTGAGTGGCATCACACCAATGTGATCATGAACATAAGGATGAAGCGGTTTGAAAAATTCTGGAGGTGGAACGGTCTGCCCATAGTGTGTGGTTTGTGTAGGGGCCAGGACTCGACCGGTGGCACTTAGTCTTTCAGCAGGGGGTCTTTTTTTACAGTACAGGCGTGGTTATGGCGCGATGGTGTCGAACTCGATGTACAGATAATTGTTTCTTTCTTTTTTTTATAGGCCCAGTGAGGCCTGTGGCGCAAGCATTTGCCCGCGGGCACTGTGCAGCTGTCTGAGCTATGCAGTAGGGGGTCCACCGGGCTCCGCTGCAGGGGCTGCCTCAGAGGCGCGCAACAGTTGCACCCTGGTCGTCTATTGACACGTCTTAAGTGTTCCTTACCCTCCAGAAACGCCACATTGTTAGTCTAATTAAGTGCTTCTCAATCCCGGCCGCTTTCAAGAAGGGATTTCCCAAAAGGAGGGGGGGGGGGGGTGGCAAGGGGTCCAAGACCAACCGCCAAATGTAATCTGGTCAAAGACATACAAAATAAACCAAAACTCAAACAGGAAGGTTAGTTTTTACTTGAAATCCATTTATTGCTTAGAATTAAATGTATATAATTTGTTAAGATTATGACAAAAACTTCCAATTAGATTTTGAGATGAAAAGTATGTATTGTTGGGGAAAAACAGGCTATTGTTGCATTGGTCAAGCAATTGGTTTGTCTGTTCTCGCTCGTTTCAAAATAAATCGGTTTACATTTTTTTACTACTTAAGTTTACTTTTTCCGGCTTTTCTATTTGTTGTTCCGTTTAAATTGAAGTCTCTAAATTTAAGCTCCCTAAACAAACAATTTGGGAAACAAGCGTATGCTTTATTCTCATGGATATTCTTGTGCTTCGTTTCTATATGACTTAACCCTTGTGCGTCATCTTTTATTATTTAATAAACAACCCTTACAATAGTTTAAAATAGTTTAGCATTGCTATCATAGTGAAACAGCAAATTATATTAATTACAATAGCCATGTAAATAAGGGGTATGCGATGTACTATTTATGGAGAACAATTGACCTGATACATTTATTAACATTTACATGAAAACATTTTTTTATGTATATGTAATAAATGTATAGGGTTTTTTTGTGGAGGAAAGTTTTCCATAATGAGCCAGTTTTTCCATACTCTGGTTGTTTTTCGTTGGGGATTTTTTTCCTTCTTTCTCTCTTTTTGATGTAGAAAATGACATATAGCGTCTCGTATGTCGGAGAGCTTAGCGTCCGCCGCCCGTGCTCGGGGTCTTTGTTCTGGGACGAGGGCCCGTTTGATGGGGGCACTGTTTTGTTTTTGGGGTGAAAGAGGCCGGCCCCCATGACCCTTCACTGTTTATTTACTTTAAGAGAGAGAGAGAGAGAGAGAGAGAGGCTTAGGGAACTGTGGCGCTCTATCTCTCTCTCTCTCACACACACACACAGGGTCTCCGGTGTGACCCCACGAAGCAGGAAACACTCGGGAGTCCATAAGGACCCGCTCCGTCAGAGCTCATATGGGACGTGACAGCCGCTGAAGGCTCCCTCACTCTCCCTCTTTTTCTTCCTCTCTCTCGCTCTCTCTATCCTTCTCCCCCTCTCACCCTCTCCCACCAGCAGCAGAGTAATGCTATTATCAAGCGCTAAGCTAGGAGTGGGAGACACAATTACACCATTTGACCACAGAGTGCTCCTTCTCCCCCCATAAAAGCCTATCAGCAGCGCGGATCTGTAAACTACCTGGGGGGAGAAAAACGAGGCCTGGCCTCAGCCCCCCCTCCCCCCTCTCCACCCCCCCTCCTGCTGCTCGATGCAGTACTCCACATCCGCTCTTCAGAGCCATGCATGAGGTGTATGTGTGTGTGTGGGGGGGTGGGGGGGGGGGGGGTGTTTATGTGTTTTTGTACTCCTGCTTGCCACTCTAAGCTTACTATAAATAGATGGCTATCTGAATGAGTGCACACGTACATAGGCTAGCAAACACACACACACAATGCTCAAACACACATATAAGTGCATACACTTCACCTTTGTGTATCTTTCACTTAATCTCTCATTCAATCTTTTGCTCTCTAAATTCATGCACATACATGTTCTCACACACACACACACACACACATACTTACATACGTCACCTTTGTGTATCTTTCACTCAATCGCTCACACTCTCTCTCTCGCTCTCTCGCTCTCTCACATAAACACACACACACACACACACACACACTGTGCTGTGCTTATCAGTCTTCTTAATTGGCATCAGGGCAGCTCACCCCCATAAAGCTGATGGTTGAGGCCAGCTGTGCCAGTATGGGGCTGACTGGGCTCCGGAGCTTAGGAGAGGTGGCGGAGTCAGCTTTAAGGGCCAGGGAGGGAGGGAGGGAGGGAGATAGTGGAGGGGGGGGGGGGGGGGGGAATGGGGGGGATGGGGGTCTTGGCGCCCCTGTGGACGGGGTTGACGTTTTAGGACAGGTGGTGAGTCGTGGCAGCAGCAGGGCCTGCTCCTCTGGCTTGTATGCTGAACTCTCTCTCACTGACTGATTGTTTAGCTTTAATTGGAAAGGATTCACCGGGTGCCCTGAGAACGTAGGAGCCTCACACTCGCGTCTCTTTTCCCACCAAACTGAACCCCCCCACCCACCCCCTCATCACCCGGTCCAGAGTTAAAACGTCGGATATTGAGGTATTAGAGGTCAAATCCAAGGGTCGATTATTTTTCAGATGAACTCTGGCAGCCCGAAGGATTCCCTTGAACCGGGGTTGGTGATGAGGAGAAGTGGGTTAAGTAAAGGCAGAGGACAGACAGATAGGAGGGGGGGGGTGAGTAGGTTGTCGGTTGTGGGTGGGGCAGGGAGGCGGGGGGGGGGGGGGGGTTGCAGACGGACACCCGGGTAGCGGTGATTGAGTTCTTCTTGTGTGGTTTTGTCCGCTGTCAGTTTAGTGACAACATAAGCATTGTGGGGAGGGACAGTTAATCAGTAGATGGCTCAGGTGCGTCTTTAGGTGGGTTTAGCGCAGTAATCCCCCCTTCTGGTCCCGCCTCACCCACCCACTGACCCACCCACCCCCCCACAGAAAGCCCTCTCCCACACATCAACATATAGTGGCCTGTGGGTGATAAGAAATCTAAAACCCTTAGGGTGCCTTTTTTTGTTGTTGAAAGGGAAAGGTAGTCCCAGATCTTTAAGTCCAATACCTAATATAAAATAAAATAAAACTGACCTGTAAGTCTTAAATTAGGATTTACCTTTTTGTCTGCATGTGATAATTCTAATCGGGTACATGTGACCCGTATAGCTTCATTGTGTTCATCTACACGGAGATACAGATTGATTTTGGTTTTTCGCCCGTGTATTGTTGTCACGTCTGTTTATCTATGTGCATGTTCCCTGTGTCTGAGGGGCGGGTGGGGCGAGGTGGGAGAGGCGCATACATTGTCACAGGTTCATTAAGTATTAACGGCGTGGCTTGCTCTTCTTCTTAAGGTATTAACTTACAGACAGTGCATGGGTATCAGCATTACACAGCGGTTCACGTTACTGACAGAGATCATGATTTAAAAGAAAGGAAAAATTGCCAATTGCGCCTAATGCGCGCCGACGATCATTAATATTCATTCTGGCCCTTGAGAGGAAACTGCAGATTCTTCACAGAGGTGAAGACATTGCTTCCTAACGTTGTTTGAAGAAGTGTGTGTGTCTGTGTGTGTGTGTGTGTGTGTGCGTCTGGTGGGGAAGTTATCTGACAGCATTAGTTTTGATGATGCAGCTCCACAAGTATGCAGGGAATTGGCAGTTTCACGATGAAGTGATGACCTCAGCTCTTCCGAAACATCTTTCCCCCTTTTTTAATTTTTTTAATGCGTTCATTACTTACTGCGTTCATTTGCTGCACAAGTCTGTGACGTTCCTCATGAATACTGCTGCGGTGCTGTTCTGGGGAACATAAAATGAGGTTGAAACTCTTTATTCCGCCTGATGTCCGCTTAAATATGAAACACTGATTTAGCCATTGAGAATAATCCTCGCATAAGTACTACAAATTCATCACTATAATGAACTGTATATACTAATATCATTTATTTATGTATTCATTTATTTTCAGGACCCGCCGACGTCTGTCTCATTAGGCTTGAGGATGGAAGAGATGATCTTCAACCTGGCTGACACGCACTTATTCTTCAACGACTTGGAGGTACGTGTGTTCATTTGTATGTGTTCTCGAAGGCAAATGTGTTTCTAATGCTTCTAATTTGACCTGTTTGTGATATCTGTTGGACGTTGTTTTCACTTTGCGCGTGTTCACGAGGGACCCGGTAAAAACGTAGATCGGGTTCACAACAAGGGTGTCAGAAATCAAGAATACAGAAATGTCCAAGAACAGTGGGTTACCGTTATCTTTTGGCCAAAGCGGTGAAGAAGCATCTCCCAAACGTTTGCAGGCGAGTCTATTTCTCAGTTCCCGGTCCCGTTGTGGTGTATTATCCAAGAGACACCATGAATTTTACATGTGTGCTGTCAGTCTCAGTGCTCCCCTGGTCGTCAGCCATGCACCCCACCTCCCAAACACACACACACACACATATTCACACACACACAAATACACACCCCTCCTGCCACTCCTGCACTCCTCGCAGTAAGTGCAATTTGTCAGCCTATAGTGTTACTGTGCTCGTTCTGTCTGTCTGCATGTCATGCTGTGAGCCTGGTGTCGCTGTCCACCTTCTCCATTGACCTCTTAGTCACGGAACCAGAACAACCTCATGCACATGCACATGCACACGCACACCTTGCTACGGACCCCTCTTCGCTGCCTTATTCATGTCCATGGTCCCCATGACAACACAAATCAGTGTGAGTGAGTTGGGGGTGTCGGGTCCACCCTGGGGAGAGTTAAAGCATGTAAGATATGCTTACTGGCTAGAGTGTAGGGTCGAGTAAAATGTTCAACCCAGCTGGGAGTTTACTTTGTTTTCGAATCGGAGCGTATGTTTAAAAAAAACTAAAGGAAATAAAAACCCAATCAAAATCTTCATGTTCTGTTTTTGTTTTGTTTTCACATTGCAACGACTCCTAAATCTCTCTCTGTCTATCTCTCTATCTCTCTATGTCTCTCCCCCTCTCGACTGAATCAGATCCCACTGACCCAGTGCCTTTCCAGTTTCCATAGTGTCCCGATTCGGGCAGGGGGGGGCGGGGGGGAGAGAGAGAGAGAGAGAGACATGTTTGGTTTGATACTTTAAGTGTGAAGAGAGTTGTGGCTGTTCTGCCAACCCTAATTAGTCACGAGCACGTTCTGCCGCTTCACATGAAGGAAAGCCAGAAGAGCGAGAAAAGCGCACGGTGCTCCGCGAGACAGACGGCTGACTGGGAGATTCCAAGCGCAGTCATCGTGATCAAAGTTAATTGGGTCCAATTGCCTGGTTAAATATTTCCTTATGCTTTGGCCCCTCGTGGAATCCAGCATAGCTGCACTTTATTTAATAGACGTGCCCCCAATCATTTGAGGAAAAAAAAAATGGCCGCTTGTGACAACGCTTAAATGTGGTTTCGCTCAACATCTGCCCTGTGTTTTGATTTCGTTTCATGTGTGATGAAACCGTTCGCAGATGAATTGGCAGCTCGGCCCGCTTATGAAAATGTATTTTGAACGTGTGGCGCCTATTTTTCTTTCCGCTGCTCTATCTCAGTAATGGAATTATTAATTCATATTTCCTTTTGACACCTAAAAAGCTTTGCAATTTTTTTTAGGGGTGGAGCGAGGGGTGTGCAGCATAATAGCATAAAATTTCAGTCCACCGGGCTGGTGGACTGAAATAGCAAATCTGTGTGGCTGTCGCATTTGGCTATTTAGAATAGCCTTCGATGCTAAGATGCCTCCGTCCAAAAGCTGCCCCTGATCATCGTTAATTACCATTCCAGGAAGGAGTGACAAGCTCTGGCAGCACAGTATTGATCTCCCCCATTAAGCCGGGCCCAGCCAGCACTGCTAAGTGTTAACTGGGAACTCTCTGCAAGGCTTGGGGGGCCAGTTGTGCATTTCCTCTCCCCTTGATTTACAGTTCCTCATCTCACATAGAGGGCTAAATAAAGTCCAAACGTTAAATACCACCCCCCCCTCCACCCCAGCCAGCAGCAGCGGTTATGTATTTAAGCATGTGCAGAAATGCATATGGTCCGTCTAATTTGGTCTAAGCCATAAAGGGAGACCCCAGAGGCTGTGCAGAAACACAGGTGCAGTAGTGTGTGTGTGTGTGTGTGTGTGAGAGAGAGAGAGAGAGAGAGAGAGAGACCCGGACATCGAGGTCTTTACACTCTCTCCGAATCCGGCTAACCCTGTGTCCATGTTAAACACACACACACACACTGACCCCTTGGAAAAAAACCTCCTCAAACACACATTCTGTTCCTGACTGGTTCACCGATATGAGGCCGTAGGATATTCCCTGGGAAAATTATTTCAGACCAAACGGTACTTAATGCAATTCCGACTAAATACATAAGGGGTAATGCGCAGTGGTCTTTAAATGTAATGTCAGTGTGTGTGTGTGTGTGTGTTGCTGGAGCTGCTGAGTGACGATTCAGAGGAAAGTCATAAAAAGAAAGAGGGCATGCCGAAGAGGTCAACAGGGATCAGTTTCACCCTCTCTCTCTCTCTCTCTCTCTCTCTCTCTCTCTCTCTCTCTCTCTCTCGCGCTCTCTCTCCCTATGGTCTTTTTTTTCCATATACTACCTCTCTCATTCGCTCCCTTGTTAAATATGCAAAATACCGTCGAACACAGTCAGTAGGACCTTGCACAAAATTCCCTTCCTACCTCCCCCACGTCTACGTACACGCACACATAATCACACACACACACACACACACACACACACACATAATGATCCCCCCACTCCCCCCCACCCTTCCTCTCAGATACAGCCCCCTTACCAAGAGGTGTGTGGGGAGCGGGTCCACAATGTGTTGCTCTCACCCAAAATGGCTCTCCCACCACCGATGGATGTATTACAAAAGTAATTCATAGCAACATGATCTCCTATTGATTTTCATGTTCACTGTATTCATTTCTCCTAGTACAAAAAAAAAGAAGGTACGTTTCAGTAGCTGTTTTGAATTTTTATTCTGATATCCCGTGTCTGTAACGTAATCCAAAAATCAATCGTTTTTGATCATTTATGAATGTGGCCTTTTCCAAGCTCACAGAAACATATATATATATATATATATATATATATATATATATATATATAAAATAATAAACTATCAGTATTTAAACATGCTTCTGCTCACAACTTAGATGATATATATATGAACTATAACATATTTATGATGTATAATTATAGCCATATATACACATATGATACACACATAAAGGTTAAGCATCAGGTAAAAGAATAGCGTACATTTATATATATATATATATATATATATATATATATATATATATATATATATATATATATATATATGTGCCGCTCCTGTGAGGTGGAGTGGGGGGGGGGGGCTAATTGATGGTCTAAGGAGATGTGTATAATGAAGACCCCCGAGACCCGCTTACCGGCAAGACTGACAGCTCTGCTGCACACTGGGGGTGTGAGTTTACTGTAGGCCCCCCCACACATACACACACCCGCGGTACCGTACGCTAAGCACTGTGTTGGGAAGCCAGGGGCCCTCAGCCCCCCCCCCCCCCCCCCCCCACCCCACCCCATTCACAGTGGGGTACACGGGGCTGCTGTGTCCACCCCCCCCTCCCAGCTCCCCCTCCATCTCCGACCCGCCCTCCCTGGGTGAGAAAACAACCCTAGCTGTCTGGAGGATAGAGGGCACGGGGGCAAACCGCTCGCAGTCGGGGGGGGGGGGGGGGTTGGGGGAGGGCTTCGAAGGTGGGAATATTTTTTTTTTATTAGCCCACTGATACCATAACATGCTGTCACACGTATAGACACAGTGGTAATGAAAACAAACATACACACTTACCTACACACACACACACACATACCTATATATGTTTTCTCGAACAAAAGCCTCACGCACACATACACACGCACATACCTAGTGGAGCAACCATGTGACTCTGTGCAAATGGCGGAAAAAGTTTAATGGCTCCCCGGCAGCAGTCGCGGGGTGGATACCCCTACTCTGTCACTGTCAACCGGGGGCTGGCTGTTAATGAGAGATGCCATGAAACACTACGGCTACGTACACCTAGCGTGCTTGAACGACCCCCTGGAGCCCTTTAGAGGGAGCACAGGCATTCTGTAGGCCTTAATGTTCCTCTGTTGTATCAGCAATAGTAGTAGTAGTAGTAGGAGGTCAGATACAGGCCACGGCCATTCAACAGCAGTTAGCTAGCACTTAGCTTGCACGCCTTTGTGCTTAGTTCAACAGGCTTGTTGGCTTGTAGCACATTGTGCTTGATATAGCCTGTTCAAGATACATTTGGGGCTTCAGTGCATTGCATTTCTTTCCTTTAATCATCATCAAGCCTTTTTTGTGCCTTTTATGGACAGGAGAGGACAGGGCATTTGTGTCGAGAGAGGGATTGATATGTAGCAACCAGGGTCGGTACGAGGTGTTTTTGCCTCTGTTGGTGACGTACTTACAGGGCGAGCCGCCGAGCCGCCCCTCTTTTCAATCAGTTTAATGAAATGGCGAATGGAATGGCGTCTAAAAAACATGGCCGTGCTATTGCAGACTCAATGCAGATTTTAATGCAGACTTACAAGAAAAAAATAAGTAATCCGATCCCATGAGCCACCAGTATGTCTGTTGGGTGGGATTGTTTGTCTGGCGAGTGCTGCTGTACCGCGGGTGCCGCTCTCCGTCCCGAGCCGACTGCTGATGATGTGTTTTGGAAAGACTAAAGAGGGGAAAGTGAAGGCTTTTCAAAATGCCGTCCTGTCTATCTTCTCTCAACGGAGCCCCTGATCCCCAACCGCCGAAGCCCAGCAGCCCGGGATATTCACGGGGTTGGAGGACTGCTGGAAAGAGGTGTAGCGTAGCCAAAAACAACCCTGATGGCCAATGACAATGGTCCCCGATAGATTTCTTCCAGCTCGACGTCAAAGTGAGAGAGAGAGATTGAGACACACAGCACCTGCCCAGTGTGGACCCGAGAGAAGTTGAGACCCTGGAGAGACCTGTCCAGACAGAGTTCTACTTGGCAGCAGTAGTGGCGTTCTTTATGGGTAGGTGTGTTGAGGGGGGGCGGAGGGAAAAATGCTGAATTGTTTGAGATTTGATATTGCACTTAATGGTGCTCTCCTTGAGGTTTTTCAGTTTGGACTCGCTTGGCCTGAAACAGTTTGGTAACGCGACGCAGTTCATCCATCAAATACGCTTAATTCATGCTGTGAGATTGTTTTTACTAAGGCTCACCTATGGGATCTTTCGGCTCTTTAAAGCATTTCCAGCTTTTTTGGCCAGGGGTATTTGCGGACCACCTTGAGAAATAGCCCTTTCCAGAACAGATTTTTCTCTCCCTTGTCCTCCCCCCCCCCCCCCCCCCCCACCACCTTTACCTTTTCATTCACCTTCTCCCACTGTGTGAATTAGTGTAGGACCAGCATGGGCTCCGCTGGAGCACCCGCTACGCTGGGCGTCGCTGTTTGAATTCCGTGACTGTTCAAGCACAGATTGTGGATTGGAATGAAGTGGGCTTCGAAGAACCGTCCTTTTGTTCCCCCACATCCTGTGGCTGACCCCCAGGTAATCGCTCCCCGACCCCCCCAACCACCACCACCACCATACCCCTGCCCCCTCCTTTCCCTCCCCCTGCCCGGGACCGGGGTGCTTGCGGTGGGAACAGAGAGGGGAAGTCGCTGGGGGTCACAGAGCACGGAGGGGGGGGGTGGTGGGGCGGGGGTGGGGGGGGGTGGTTGACAGCCTCTGCCGGTGGAGTGGCAGCATTGAGAACCTGCGAACCATGGATGGGCCTTTTTCACATGGCATTAGCCTGCAGGCCCACAAGGAATGCTCTGATGCCGGCTGTTATCGCCGAGGCACGGCCCCTCCCACCCTCAGCACCAACCCCCCCCCCCCCCCCCCCCCTCTACCTATCCACCTCTACCCACCTTCACAACAGTGTCCACATAGACATAGACTACTCCCACACACCTTTGCACGTGTGCAACTCTCACAAAACCCCACAAACATGCTCATTCTGGGCAATTGTACAAAAAGTTAATCGGTCAGTTCAGTTAGTTTATCAGCTAGTGTGGCCATTGTTCCCATATGTTTTGTAACATTGTCAACGCTGAACCCCCACCCCCACCCCCTCACCCCCCCCACCACCACCACTACCACCATCCCCCCTCCACCCCCATCTCTGACTGCTGCAGTCACCACCCTGAGCTCTTCCCAGGCCGCCCATGGCTGATTGCCTAATGACAGACGCCAAGAGAAACAAAGAACACTGTGATAGTTTCCTCTCCAATAAAAAAAGTTTTCAACGGACCAGGGGAAAAAGAGGGTGAGAGAGGCATAGAGAGAGTTGAGAGAGTGAGTGACAGAGGAGGAGAGACTGACTAGCCCATAGAAGAAGGTGGGTGATTCAAAATATGGAATTTTTTGTTTCAAGACATTTTCAGTGTCTTTTTGTCAGGGAGTGGTTGTCTGTTCGTCGAACACAGTAGCTTCCTGTCTTCCACTTCTTTCCAGCTTTGTCTCTCCGTGTCTTTGACCTCGACACAGATGATAAGGGCTGTTTAACTCTTTAATGAAATCAGGGCAGAAATGGAGAGAGGGGAAAAAAAGAAAAGAGAGTTGCTGATGAATTTAACAGAAAGACTAAGTGTTTGCATAAGGAGTAATTGCTAGGGCTTCTGGTTGAGGGTCTTCACTCCTGTGTACAGTAGGAACATCTGGAGTGAGTTAGTGGTGATGTAGGTTTTGCAGCGACCACTGTTTGCTTGGTGAGGAGAGAAAGGAGAAATTCAATGGAAAAAGAGATGCTCCAAAATTTCCTGGAAATTCCCAGAATGCACCATGCTTCGGCTACCACCATGGTACAGTGTCATTCTTGCACCATGATATGTTGGTGTGTTGCTTCCTTGTTTATTGTTCATTCATTGTGTTATTGTACCAGAAGGCACATAGCCTTCTGGTAAAAGAAGGATATTTCATCCTATTTTCTCTGTCGTAACAGCCAGCCAGTTTACAGGTTTCACTGCCTCCATAAGACTTCAATGGCTTCACAACAGCAGGTATTTTTACCGCAACCAAAGCATCTGTCATAGTTAACAAAAGCCAGACAGGACCACTTTAGTTTTTGTTGAGCCAATAATCTTCACTCCCAACCAACTTTGTTTCCATCCGCCCTTGATCAACCAGACTATTGTACGGCCGATTTAAATTCTTCAATAGCCTTTTCAAGCGCCATCCCCGCATGTGTGCCAGCCCGTCCTCCAGTGAACAAATCAGTCCCTAACTTTTACAGTTTCCTCTCCTCTATCCATTTTATTGTATTTCTTTCCATTCGCTCCCTTAGCGTACTGTAGCGTGGCGCGCCTGCCCTGAAGTTGCCCCATTCCCGGTCGCTGGGTCTCGGGGGTGTTTACGAGGCCTTCTGAAGTGGCTCCTAATGAGTGTGTGCGAGGGGTTACTGTAAGAAATTACCCACAGCCACCTCCTCTATTACTTCCACCACTTCTCCCAGTGAGCCTGTGTGGAGGTTTATGCCAGACCCAGCGGGAAACAGTAATTGTTTCCCCCCCCGATGTCCCCTCCTATTCAGCCACAACACACTGTTCCTTGGGCTTCCAGGGGCGGCCAAAGCACAACTGATAATTGAGTGTTGTAATGTCTGCTGCATTTAAAAGGCTGTGTGAACATGCAGCGCAATACAAGAGGGCAGGGGGAGAAGGGGGGGTTGAGAAAACGAGAAACTCTCTCACACATGTGCACACCTACACACACACACACACACACACACACATTTAAACACTACAATACAGCAGCCGTGTGACAAAAGCCCCCTGTGTTTTACGTGATGTGTTTAAAATTCGTCGAGGTTCGTACTGTTTATTATCTTTTAGAGATTTGCTGGAGCACATGAAAATTCATGCATACCCAAGCAGGGCGGTTATCATAATAACATCAATTAGGCTCTAATTATGCAGGCATACTTAAGCATGTAAGGTCATGCTTGAGTTTTTTGTGTGTGTGGGTGTGTGTGTGTGGGGGGGGGGGGGGGGGCATCTGGGCATTCAATGTAGCCCCCCCCCACCCCCCTCTAATTAACATGATGAGTGACGCACTTCTCAGATATCTGTTTAGGTCCACACACACTAGCTGTCAGCCGCTGAAAAAGCAAACACATTGCACACGCAGAGTGAAAACACGAGGGGCCCATTGTTGTGCGGCCACGTCCTGAGAGACACGGCGTATAATTAAGGCAGTGAGGCACCAAACGAGTGAAGATAAACGGCTCCTCCCACACCTTTTGCGTTGAAAGCGGTGGCGGGCGTCATTGTCGTCGGTGTGATTATTGTGTGTAATTCGTCAGAAGGTAATCGGTACGTAATGGGAACATTCCAGCGACTTAAGACGCTGAATTGATGCTTTATGAGCTTGTTGAACCCTGGGCGATGTTTTCCTGAACAAACAGACGTGCCATTACTGATTAAGGTGTTCAAGCGTATTCCCCTCCATGTCATTTTTTGTTGTGTGTGTGTGTGTGTGAGTACTGCTTTGTATGCGAAGGGCGTGTGTTTGTTTATGGGTAACGTCTTTTCACAGTTTTTTTTTTGTTTTAATTGTACGTCAATGCAGAGTTGTGTGTGCGAATGTGCCCCAGCGATGCAACGCTTGGGATTGACTGCATGTTCGCCGCAGATCATTTAGTGCATGGAACAAATTGCTGCCATTGTGAAACCCAAAGATCAGCTGGTGAGGGTTTTAGAAACAGATTAGGGTGGAAAAGCCGGGAATCCCCCTTCTTTACGCCGTGTCTGCAGTTGGCAGGCCCTCTCGTGGAACGCAGGGATCAGAGCTCGCTCAATGTGAGGTCACCCCTACCCACCACCCACCAGCCACCCCCCTCTCCCCCTCCAACCACACACACACACACACTCGAACCTATCTCCCCCTCACCATCGTGTTGGGGAGGAGGTGGAGGGAGCGAGGGAGGGAGGTGGCGGGAGTGGAGGGGGTCATAGGGTCAAAGTCTTTTCCTCTTTGGATCTTGGGTCTTGCTGGGAGAAGCTTGGCGGGAGAATGGCTGCATTAGAGCAGGGGTTGGGGGTCAAGATTTTAATTCTGTTAAGAACAGCTGGTTTGAGTTTCCCCGCACGTCGCCCTACCCTCCCTCTCTCCCGCAAATCCGGGGAGATGAAAAATTTGTTCAGAGGGGAACCAGTAAAATAAAAAAGGTTTACGGTCCAAAGCCCTCAGCCCATACCCAGCTCCAGCATTACAGTGGAATGCAATAACGTCAGCATTCAGGGCCTGCTTAGATTAAAGTTAAAACAAGGAAGTCCTTTCTGTGTTTAGGTGTCTTAACAACCGCATAAAACTTAATTAAAAGACTTTAGGAAAACATGCTAGGAAGTGCTTTTTCATGCTATAAATGCAAAGCATTCTCCCCTTCAGCCCCTTTTCAGCTTGAGCCTCCTCAGAAATAGGTGGATGTAAGTTGAAGGTCCAACCAGTTACACAACTGGTGTCTACATATGGAGAAACCCATATAATAGAAGACACCAAAGTCCCTCTTGAATAAAGACCTTCTTGAGGTGACTTCTTGAAGTGCCTTTACAAAACCCTCTGCTCAGTTAGCCAAGAGTACAACGCGTGTGCATTAAGCCAATGCCACCTTCACTCGCTTTCCTTTGCTCTAACTTGCTCTAGCAACTTTCTTGCTAACTTTCTTAGCACACCGAGCGTTAGCTGTCAGTCATTCTCCTTCACTATCAGTGTGATGGGTTGATGTGCATGCCAGCGGCAGCACACACACACACACACACATTTCCAGTGGGACGGATGGGATGGGGAAAGTGGAGGAAGGGTTAAAGGGGTTGGAGTGGCATGGGGGAGGAGGTGAGTAGAGATGGGGGAGTGGGGGGGGGTGGTGAGGTGGTGAGGTGCACTAAAGCGCTCCTATAAATGGAAAACTAATAACAGATTTTCAGTCTGCTCTGGCCTGCACTCCTCTGCTGGCTGGGAGGCAGGGAAGCCTGGCTGGCTGGCTGGGGCTAGGCCCTGGGGCGGTGTTGGTGTGTGGCGCAGCTGCAATCAGAGGTCATAATTTCATTGGCGGTGAGCATCAGGTTCAATTTTTCTAGTAGGTTACATTCACCAGAACGTCTGGATTGTGTTACCGTGTACTGGAGGAATCAGCGCTTCAGAGCTGCTTAGAGTCTCTCTAAGCCCCACCACCACCACCCACCCACCCACCCCAAGAGGATCTAAGCACCCCAAAGAGGGGTGGGTGGGGTGGGGGGGGGGAGTGAAAGTGTGCACGCTTGTGTGATGCACAAACATGCACACAAACACAGCGTCTAAGCACACATGTCAATGTCTGCCGCTGCTCCGGGGAGGGACAAGGGGGTCACAAGTCTCGGCCCGAATGAAAACATTTTAAGAACCACTGGTGTATGCCAACCGTACGCCTGAGTCTATTAGGGTTGCATTGGCTGTGTCCAGGTATGTGCATATCTTCAGCCCCCCTGGTGGACAGTGTTAAGGTGGGTCGTGGGGGGGAGGGTGGGGGGAGTCTGGGAGTCCAGCCACACTAATGGCAAGGTTTATTTTCTTTGGGACCAAACAGGTGGTCGTTCTTAGTAGGAGACGCATTGAAAGCTAATTCAAAGCAAGCAAAAGATCCAGATGTAAACATGATAGTGTGGGGGTAGCATGGGGGCTGGATGTGTTCATAGCATCTGTAGAGGGGTATCTATAATGTTCATATATATGATAAGATGTGCGATTTGTTTTTCTGGTTTTTTTCTCCAAAGTCTCTCCAATGTATGTTCTTACCCAGTGGAAATCGAACCCCTAACCCCTGGCGGTGTTGAGCTAGACAGCATCATAACAAGGGCGGGGGGGGGGGGGGGAGCTGTTGGGGGGGAGGGAATGATTGGTTTGTGAGTCACTTCATAGTTTATGTTCTGTGTGTTTTGCAGGAATGCGACCAGGTGCACATCGACGACGTGTCCTCCGACGACAACGGCCAGGATCTAAGGTATAACCTTGTATAACCCCCCCCCACCCCCACCCCCCGGTTCTCTCACTCTCCTTCGTCTTCATCAGTCAACGCTGAATGTGCTGTGCGCCCATACGACCGTCATCGCTGGAGCCGCTCGTGCTAATAGATTTCCCCAATTTCTGCTTTCTCTCTCTCTCTATGTCTCTCGCCCGTTCTCCCCGTCTGCAGTACTTATAACTTCAGCTCTGATGGCTTCCATGCGGCGGCCACCAGTGCCAACCTGTGTCTGGCCACGGGCGTGAGGGGAGGTGTGGACTGGATGAGAAAGCTCGCCTTCCGCTACAGGAGAGTAAAAGAAATCTACACGACGTACAAGAATAACGTCGGAGGTAATGAATGACGGACACACACACACCGCCCTTGTCAACGCTATAATCGACAGCCGCCATGTGTTGTGTGTGTGTGTGTGTGTGTGTGTGTGTGTGTGTGTGTGTGTGTGTGTGTGTGTGTGTGTGTGTGTGTGTGCGCGTGCACGTACACATGCGCGTGTGTGTTCGTATGGCTGTATGAATTCATGTGTGTGTGTGTGTGTGCTTGTTTCCCACATATGAGTTTAAAGGCAGGCGTGTGTGTGCGCGTGCTTGTGTGTGTATGTGTGTGCAGGCGCGTGTGCTTTAAAAGCACACATACCACACTACTTGGTCGGGGTACATTTTGAAAATGTCGATGGTATTTAAGAGGGCCAATTCCAACCAAAACAATGTTCCCCCTGCGTTTCAGGTCTGCTGGGTCCGGCCAAAAGGGAAGCCTGGTTGCAATTGCGAGCAGAAATTGAAGCCCTGACGGACTCCTGGTTAACACTGGCACTGAAAGCACTAACATTAATCCACTCAAGGTAGGACTCCACTCCCTGGTCCCCACACTGCACATATATAAACTAGCATGTGGTGTGTGTGTGTGTGTGTGTGTGTGTGTGTGTGTGTGTGTAAGTCAAAACAGTCAAAACCAAGCTATTATAGGGAAACACTGGGGCTCGTGTGTGTGTGTGTGTGTGTTGGTCTGACCGAGAGCTGACTAAGACATTTGTAAAAGTTCTGACAAAAAAAGGAAGAAAGAGTGAAAAATAAACTGAGAGGGAGGGTTGGGCAAGTGTGTGTGTGCATGTGTGTGTGTGTGTGTGTGTGTGTGTGTGTGTAGAGGGGGGGGCAGTTTTGGTGCTTTTTAAGGACCTGATAAATTGTGGTGTGTTAGCTCTCGCCACTCTCCGTGTTAGCCTACTGTCCTCCCTCTGAGTTATTGCGAGTGATGATGTCATCCCACCCCCCTGCAGGTCAAACTGTGTGAACATTCTGGTCACGACCACGCAGCTGATCCCCGCCCTGGCCAAAGTGCTCCTGTACGGCCTGGGCATCGTGTTTCCCATCGAGAATATTTATAGCGCAACCAAAATAGGTAAATACTGCCTTGTTTCAATTTCCTTTTCATGTTGTGTTGTTTGTGCTGGGTGTGTGTGTGCATGCGTGCTTGTGCTTGTGTGTGTGTGTGATTCCCTCTTGTTTAGTGTGTGTTGATGTGATTGTGTGTGTGTGTGTGTGTGTTAATAAACAATACGCAACACATCTACACATTATGTGTGTGTGTTAGTAAATAAAGAGCTACACACATATGTGTGTGTGTGTGTGTGTGTGTGTTAGTAAACAAAGAGCTACACACATGTGTGTGTGTGTTAGTAAATAAAGAGCTACACACATACGTGTGTGTGTGTATGTGTGTGTGTGTGTGTGTGTGTGTGTGATGGGGCAGAGGCGTTGATGGGGTGGCAGCGTGGGACAACAGAGAGGGTTGATCCTTAAAGGGGCAGAGGGTCTCATCAGGCCTGGATTCTGTTCCATGTTTCTGCTCTGGGGCTCCAGTGCGCCGCTAGCAGGCTTCCTCCAGGCTTATGTGTCATTCCTGCAGCAACACACCACCACCCAACCTTTTCTACCTCTCAATCCTGCCTTTACACCCCCTACACACACACACACACACACGCTACCCCAGATTTTGCACTGTTTAAAATGCAAAATAAACATTGAGCTTCACTTCTGCACCATCTTTTTTCTTTTCTTTTTTTGGAAGGGAGGGAGGAAGGGAGGGAGGGTTGGAGGGGAGTGGGGATCAGCACAGGGACCCCCCGATGCCTTAAGCCCACTAGTTTCTCTCTCTGGACTCTGGGCCCCGTCAGCATGTGAGACTGATTTAGCTGGTTTAAGTTCATTTGTCCCGAGTTTTGGGGAGGAGAGGGCCACACTTAATGCTTTTCAGATTGCCTTTATCTGGGGGGCCCATCTTATCGTCCCCCTCGCCAGGCCCTCAGTGTTTACACTCTGCCCGGTGTTGTATGCGTGGTGGTGTGTTTTAAAAGGGCACTCGCGTCCGCCTCTACCGCTCGGCTTGGACCCGTGCTGTGTGCACATGTGCCTTTTTGTGCGTCTATGTGTGTCTGTATTTGAGTATCTCTGCGTGCACGAAAAACAGCTGTTAACGCCCTACTGTCTTGCCCTCCTCCTCTCCTTCCCTCCAGGGAAAGAAAGCTGTTTTGAACGAGTGATCCAGAGGTTCGGAAGGAAGGTGGTGTACGTGGTGGTCGGCGATGGCGTGGAAGAGGAGCAAGGCTCGAAAAAGGTAAGCCCTTAGTTTTTTTTCCTCAGGTGTCAGGTATACAAACCCATGTTGTTATCTGGACAAAGGCAACAGGAACACACAAAGTGACATAAGAACGGGAAGTGACATAAGGGCAAAAACGGGCCGGGCAGGTAGCCGGGGCAGATTTAAGAGAAAAGCTGTGAGTCCCACGACAGGTTTGATTGGCTCCCGTTCAGGTGTTCATCGCTAAAACCACACACACACACACACACACACACACACACCCACACACACACACACACAAAACATACCTGCCTTGACTGTGCAAAGAAAACGAGTGAGAGCATTCCCACCTCTGCCCTCTTCCTTTCTTTTCTTTCGTCGCTTTTCATCCATTTATCCTCAGTCCAAGTACAAGGGGGGGGGGGGGGGGGGGGGGGGGGGGGGGGGGGGGGGGGGGGGGGGGGGGGGGGGGGCGGGGGGGGGGGGGGGGGGGGGGGGGGGGGGGGGGGGGGGGGGGGGGGGGGGGGGGGGGCTGGTATTGGGTAAGCACCCCCCCCCCCCCCCCCCCCCCATCTCAGGTTTACAGAGCAGGGGAGGGAGCAATGGCATAATTATATATTCCCCACCACGGTGCCCTGGGCAGCGTGAATACTGTATGTGTAACGCTAGATCCAGTCCCTTTCAGGCACATTCAAGCCACAACGTAAATAGAACATGCCACCGAAGAGGCTTAACGCTTTGTCGACCCAATTCGAATATCACCACGACTACAAGACCTTGTTGAAACAGGACATTAAGGGGCGGGGGGGGGGGGGGGGGGGGGGGGGTTATTTGTGGTTTTTAGTCTTTTCCACGGCGTGTCCTTTCTCTGGTATCTTTTTTCAGATGGGAGTCCGACCTGACGTTTATCTTGTGAATTTTCCCCCACGTGTTGGGAGAATCCTGCATTCAGTTTTAGTTTTTTTTCTATTTTCTGTCACCGTTCAATGCAACCAAATGCCACCGTTTGTAAAAAAAAAAACGTACGCAGGCAAAACCAAAAACAATTATCATTCATAAATTATTTAGCTTGTGGCGGTATACTTTCGCATGGAGTTTGTGCAGCCGCCGAGCGCGCTGTCACCGCGGCGACCCAGCGTTCCTCCTGTGAAGCGGGTCCAGCTCTCTGTCACCTGCTTCTTCAGTAAACATCCAGCAGAAGAACCACAGGAGGGGCGGGATGATGACAAAGGGTGTGAGGAGGAAAGGTGGGAGAGTTTTTCATTCAGCCTTACCGTGTCTAAACCTCGGTGTAAACCAATAGCACTTTATCGCCATGAAAGGGCCAAAAATCACACCTTGGGAATAAAAGTCTTGAGAGACGACTGTAAAAAAAAAAAAAAAAAAAAAGGAAAGGAAAAAAGGGAGAGAAAATATTTTTGCTCTCGTCTTGAGTTGTCTTGAGTGTGACATTGATGGAAGGGTAGGGCGTGTTACCCCCCCCCCCCCCCCCCCCACCAGCTCTCCTTCATCCCAGGGTCCCGGGACACGGCATGCGGTAAAAGGTTTCTGTGTCAACATCAGACGCGCCGTGGAATAACACAACAATTTCACCCGTCAGGCGGTTGTGCGTACCAGACGTGGCACCGCGTGGAACTACAAAAGCAAAACGTCAAGCTAGCCGACCCCCCCCCCCCCCCCCCCCCCCCCCAACCTCCACCACCACCACCACCACCACCCCTCAGTTCTCACCCCACACTCAAAAACAAAGACAAGTAAAAGAAAGAAAGAAAAAAAATCCATGCCCGACAATTTGTTCGTTGGTTATTACCGTCACTATCGGGAGGAGAGGAGGAGAGGAGGAGAGGAGGAGGTTACGGCGATGGCGTCATTTCGCTTTCAAAACTTTCCATTAAAGAAAGGCAATTTACAAAACAAGAAAAGGGAAAACGCTAAGAGCTTTTTTCAGGGTCAGTGGAGGTTCTGCAAGGCGTAACGTACGCCTGGGAGAGGCCATGCCTTCTGATAACATGGAGGAGGAAGAAGAGGAGGGTTAATGGTCTCCCACACACACACACACACACACACGGTGAGGAGCCCAGGAAAACTTTTTACCTGACAAGCCTCTTTCATTCCCGGCGACTCGGGTTTCTATCCCCGGCCTCTGCTTGGGAACAACAGCTCATTTGCACCGTCCTTAACAGACGTTGGCAGCAGCCAAGAGAGGGGGAGGTGGTGGTGGGAGGGTGGAGGTGTGGTGGGGTTCACCTAAAAGACACTGGGGGGGGGGGGTTTGTTCCTTGTTGCCGGGTATCCACTTTTTTTTCATGGATTGAAAAAGAATATGTAAGTGTATTGTTTGACATTGAGCTGAAATGTTTTATAAATATAACGTGCCCAACCGAACGTACAAAATGCTTCTTTTTTTTTTGATTCTGTCCATCAAATGGCTTTCAAAGCCACCGTCTCCTCAATACAGTCGTTAAATAATAAATCATGAGAGGAAGTAGCAGCTTTTGCCATCACTGTTGCAAACTACATTTCATGGTGTATATATTAAACATTAAATCTGTATGGCTACTTTTGACTGACGGGCGGCCACTTTAATTTCTTTCCCATGTGTATCCCCTCATGTTCTCTATTCTCTCTGTCTGTGCCCCAGCATAACATGCCCTTCTGGAGGATCTCTAGCCACTCAGACCTCATGGCCCTCCACCACGCGCTGGACCTGGAGTACTTGTAGCACTGCAACGCCATCACTCCAACACGCCCCCATACACACACACCACCACCACCACCACAGCCGCCACCACCACCACCACCACCACCACCCCGCTTCTGGATCCAACTCCGGCCCCCGGCCCCTGGGACATCCACCTCACCTCGGACCCACACTCGCCCAGAAGAAGAATAAAATAAAAGTGTACAGAGAGAGAGAGATAGAGAGAGAGATTGAAGCAGAGTGGGGCGGCCAATAACGTTGACACACGCTCACGATTTGTCTTAAGCCGTTTTAATTTTTGGGCTGTGGAAATGGGGGGGGGGGGGGGGGAGTGAAAAAAGGTGAATTTACGAGGCTGCAGCTGTTGCCCTGGTTACTGTGAATTGGCCACTCCCCGGAGCCGCCAGAGTGTTTTACGACCCCCCCCGCCCCCCGTCTGCGGCGGGACTCCTGACAGGGGTTCACACCTGTGGACGGAGCAGAGCTACCGATGGATACCGGCTCCCCTTTGACCCCCCCCCCCCCCCCACCACCACCACCACCCTGCCATCACCGCCTCACCATGTAGGACGACCCACAGCTACAGTACTACAGTAACCCCCCCCCCCCCCCCTCTCCAACCTCAACCCAACAGGCCCACAACTACTGCTACGGGCAGACAGATATTTCCATAAGCTCTTTCCCATTCTCCTTTTATTGGTTTTGTTTTACAGTTCTCTCTGTCCTCTGCCGTCCTCTCCACCTTGTCTAACCTATCATCCTCCATCGCTCACTCTCTCTCTCTGTCTCTCTCTCTGTCTCTCTCTCTCTCGCGCGCTTCTCTCTCTCTCCCAACCCCTGGTTTGAGTCCTCTGCCCTGGGACAGAAAGACAGAGGGGACAGCCTCTGGGGGGGTGGTGGTGGTGGTGTGTGTGTGTGGGGGTGGGGGGGGGGGGGGGGTTCTCAGTGCGTCTTTATTTATATACAGTGACTGTGTGAGTTGGGCGTCCCTGCTGCCGTCCAGAAGGTACCTCAATGACAAAAAGACTTTGTGCCTTTTTTATTTCACATTACAAGAAGAAGAAAAAAAAAAGTACTTTTGATTTCCACCGCAGCGAGAGGCAAGACGTTTAGCAAAAGAGGAAGACGAGGAAGAAGAAAAAAACGGAAAACAAAAAGGGGTTTTTCTAATAATTTAAGAAAATTCAGAAACTTTTATTTACAATGGCTAGGACAATCGTGTACAGAGGAAATCTTTTTTTTGTGTGTGTAAATTTGTAATCACTGGACTATTCCTTCCTATATTATTTTAGGTACATGCTCTTGAAAGGTGACAATGCTTTTACTTTGAAGTAAAAAAAAAAAAAAAAAAAAAGGCATCCTGTAGCACATGAGTTTGTGCGATGCCCGGAAGTGTCGACGTGTTGAAAGATTTTTGTGCAGTATACAACATGTGTAGATAACGCTGGGATTTTGTGATCAATCGGGTTTTTTTTCATCAAGACCAAAAGCATGGATGTCAAAAGTGTCAATGATCATTTCATTTTAATTCACTGTTTCATCCTCTTTTACACTCTCTCTCTCTGTCTCACAGAGAATTAAAAAAAAATGTTTTAAACTGCTCACATCTCCATAGGCAAGACACCAGGTCTCGCTTACTACAGGCTCTCTTAAAATGAATATTGCAGAGAAAATAGTTTGGGATTTGTTTTAATGTTTAGTAGTTTTTCAGTTGTTTGTTTTTTTTTAAGTTTTTTTTTTAAGGGAAGCTCAAAACTTGGTATCGTGTGGAATTGAACCAGCTTGCAGACCGAACACCATGTGTTTGGTAGCAAACAGCTTAGCAACACCACACATCACTTGACAAGGGGGGTCTGACATGGCACAGTATAGAGTGGTACGGATTAAATAAAACACACGCACACACACACACACACACACACACACACACACACACTCTGAGAGCCATTTTAATGACGGTTTTAAATAGATTCAAGATTTTGGTTTTCGCAATTTAAAAAAATAACATAAAAACAAGCTTAACAGGTTTTATTATCTTTTATACAAGCGCTATAACAAAACTCTTGTACAGCAACTGTAATTTTGTATGAAGTAGTGTTTTTAATTTTGACTTTAAAAAAAAAGAAATGTCTTCTGTGTCCAACTTTAAAGCGGCCGTAGTTGAAAAATTCACAAAGCCCTTTTAATAGTGCTTCTTCAACTGTGGATGTGGGGGGGAAAACACACACACACACATAACTCTTTCACATTGGGAGAACAAGCCACTACAACTTACAACAGAAGAAAAAAAACAAGGTTTCAAGAACAAGACGGTACATGTGCTTTCAACTGTGAATTTCATAAAGAGAAACACAATGCATTGTGTTTCTATATTTCCCCACCCCTGCACATGCTCACTGTTATCCTGTACATTTAGCATCCATTAGCATTCATCAGTCCGCTAGCTAACAGACAGCTTCTCTCCACACTCGGTGATCCTCCTTTTGTCTTTCAAGACGTCTCTCTCCCTTTACTGTGGGGTTATCAACATATTGCTGCTAGATCATGGTAATAATAGGTCAATAGAGGAAATGTTTTATAGATTCATACAGCATGCTTTGTTTTTTGTAATTATGTTGCAATCATAAATGCAAACTGGAAAATACTTTACATGGCCCTCATTGTGAAAAAAAAGATGTGTACAGATGTTTTTGACAATATTATTTGATTGTGTTTAAATTAATAAAAATTAATTTGTGAACTGTAACAAGCTGATTTATTTTTCATTCATTGTCTTCAAAACGTGCTCAAGTGCACTGACAAAATAAGCATGAATTATTTTCAATTTAACTTTCTGTGCAGATGAATTAATACTAATGCTGTTTCCATGTGTTTTAGGGAATGTTAATATGTGGATATTAATGCCCGCTGTCAAAAAAACAATGTTTTGAATGGCATAAGCCTGACCTTTTTTTGGAAAGAAATGATTCTGTACCGCTTTCTGAGCTTTTAATTTGAACACTTATGAATGTCAGGCTCCAGAGGTCCGTCGGCCCTGGAGAGACAGTGATTTAGTCCGTCTAAACTTCTGCATTAGTTAGAGACGCAGACAGACTGTGGCGCGGGTCGGGGTCCAAACCAAGCAGCACATCATATTCTCATCATAAATCCACACAATTGCTGTTTTTTCAACGTAATTCTTGCAATATCTCTGTGGTTTTTGCATAATAATGGCTATTAGACTCATTCTGAAGACACTCACTCCTACATAATAGTACAGTTTACCACTTTTTTTTGATTGTGAATGATTGTGAACCAAATGCATTTGATGTCATCATCTAACCTATGATGATGATGTCAAATCATCATCATAGGTTAGAATAAGCCATGTTTCTCATGCTGGGTTTAAAAAAAAGGTGATTTCTTGTTCATATGGTTGCTTTGCCATGACTTAATTCTGCAATATGTAACTTTTTCACTGCGGCCGTCATTTCAGTTAAAAATCTTCCCGCCTTTAAGAGAGAAATAAATGGTTTCATTGAGGCGTGGGTGGATGGGTTTTATTACCTTCCAATTATCAAAAATACCCTCTTAAGTAGTTTAAATAGTTAATGTATTTAAATCAAACTAATAGTTGTAGTCAAAAGCACACGGACATTTTTTTCCTCGGCCATGTACCAGACCAAGTCGGGATATGTGATTTCATTTGACTGGGACAATCACAGATTCGTTGATTGTAAATGACATGCATCATGCTGTACATTCTTAAGGTCATAAATTACATTTCCCCATAAAGCCAACCCAGGACTAAGCCCAGAACTGCATCTCTTCCTCGACCCAACATCTGCAGGCTCCTTCAACCAGAACAACACCAAACTGCCCCAAACCACAAAGACTTGATATACTTTAAATAGCATGCGAAAAATATTTATGAGGCTGAGTTCTATAAAGTGGTCAATAGGCCTACTAAGTTCGGTTCAGTCTGTAACCCGAGCCCAGACGAGAGAGAGAGAGGGAGAGAAAGCATTGGCATTTCCGAAAACCACGTTGAAGAATTAAACATGCATGGAATGGATGGATGGAGCCACAAAAGCCATTTAATATCCAAACCATTAGCTTTTCAGACGCTTGCAGTAGTGATCCCCCCCCCCTTGCCATCTGACGGGCCCCGGGGCCTCCATGGACTGGAGCCCCAGTGGGCTCCCAGTGGGTCGTCGGAATGCACCAGCAGGATGACCTTGGATTGGCCTCCTTCGCCGCCTCGCCTCCTCGCCTCCAAACAGCTGAGGGACTTGAAGAGGTGGAAGTGGCTGAAGACCAGACTGGCGGTTCATGCAGACATGGATGCTGGCACTGGGAATGGCAGTAGAATAGAGCTCTGTTCCTTCCTGGTGATGTGTTTTCCCCATGCTCAGAGGAGCTGGCGAGCGTCCCCGATGCTCCAACCCAGACACCAGACACCCGACACCGTCATCATCATCATCATCATCATCATCATCATCATCATCATCATTGTCGTCAGATGGATCGCCGTACCTGAGCAGACGTTAGGTGGGTGTCATCGCTGACTGGGCCAGCTCCTCTGTCCGAGACTGTTGGTGTAGCTGTTGAAGGATTAACAGTACTGGAGCTGCCGTCTGTCTGCCTGGCCTGCTTGTGGATTGCAGCACAGGCAGACACACAGTAAAAACGTGTCCTCCGTCCAACCTAACATTATAGTATGAATAACGGTCCTATTCTCTATTTATTATTTAGTCCTTTGGCAGCCGCTGACATAGTGGCGGGAAGTAGGAGTGCTGCTGGGGATTGAGGAGTAAACCTTTTTTTTTTGTATGTATTCGTATGATATATTTGTCGCTATCAGTTCGAAATAATCTATAATGTGTTTGCCAATATTAAATAAGATGAATATTGAGACGGTGCAAATTAAAGCTGATGTAGCTACGTTCACGCAACGCTGTTGAATGAAACCTTGTGTATGGCATTGCTTATGCTTCTCGCTAGCTATGTCTCATTATGCTTCTAGCTATGTCTCATTATGCTTCTAGCTAGCTATGTCTCATTATGCTTCTCGCTAGCTATGTCTCATTATGCTTCTAGCTAGCTATGTCTCATTATGCTTCTAGCTATGTCTCATTATGCTTCTAGCTAGCTATGTCTCATTATGCTTCTCGCTAGCTATGTCTCATTATGCTTCTAGCTAGCTATGTCTCATTATGCTTCTAGCTAGCTATGTCTCATTATGCTTCTAGCTAGCTATGTCTCATTATGCTTCTAGCTAGCTATGTCTCATTATGCTTCTAGCTAGCTATGTCTCATTATGCTTCTAGCTAGCTATGTCTTATTATGCTTCTAGCTAGCTATGTCTCATTATGCTTCTAGCTAGCTATTGGTGTGTCTGAAATCGCGCACTTCTATACTTACACTTACTTTTTTGAGTGCACTTTGCGCAAAAGCGTTGAGTGTGCCAAAACGCAGTGCACTGGAAATACGGCGGTGGCGCACTCAAAACGATCTAAAATGTGAGTGTGGACCGTTGGACACTTTCCGCACTCAACGGCCGCCATTTTGTCTACGTAGCGGAAGGGGCGGAATCAAAAATGGAGGACACACAGGAGTAACCATAGTAACAGTTGAGACCAACGCGCTCTACAAATGTAAAATAGTATTGAATATGTAAATTAATATATATTAATATATTTCATAGGTAAATAAACTTAGCGGTAGGCCGTTTTCCGCCAGGAGGAAAACGGCAAAAAAAAAACAAAACGAAGAAAAACCGTCAAACTGCGAACTCATTTCCGGTCAGTGCGCGAAGGCTGTTTTGACAGTGCACTGTAGAAATGAGAGCACTGCGCCTATAAGTAAGTGTACTGTGAGGATAATGAAGTGCACTAAATGTAAGTGCACTTACGTAAGTGCGCGATTTCAGACACAGCATATGTCTCATTATGCTTCTAGCTAGCTATGTCTCATTATGCTTCTCGCTAGCTATGTCTCATTATGCTTCTAGCTATGTCTCATTATGCTTCTAGCTAGCTATGTCTCATTATGCTTCTAGCTAGCTATGTCTCATTATGCTTCTCGCTAGCTATGTCTCATTATGCTTCTAGCTAGCTATGTCTCATTATGCTTCTAGCTAGCTATGTCTCATTATGCTTCTAGCTATGTCTCATTATGCTTCTAGCTAGCTATGTCTCATTATGCTTCTAGCTAGCTATGTCTCATTATGCTTCTAGCTAGCTATGTCTCATTATGCTTCTAGCTATGTCTCATTATTCTTCTAGCTAGCTATGTCTCATTATGCTTCTCGCTAACTATGTCTTATTATGCTTCTAGCTAGCTATGTCTCATTATGCTTCTAGCTAGCTATGTCTCATTATGCTTCTAGCTAGCTATGTCTCATTATGCTTCTAGCTAGCTATGTGTCATTATGCTTCTAGCTAGCTATGTCTCATTATGCTTCTCGCTAACTATGTCTTATTATGCTTCTAGCTAGCTATGTCTCATTATGCTTCTAGCTAGCTATGTCTCATTATGCTTCTAGCTAGCTATGTCTCATTATGCTTCTAGCTATGTCTCATTATGCTTCTAGCTAGCTATGTCTCATTATGCTTCTAGCTAGCTATGTCTCATTATGCTTCTAGCTATGTCTCATTATGCTTCTCACTAACTATGTCTTATTCACAAAAATCAATTTCAGATTTTTTCAAAAGCCCGCCCATGAAGCGAACAAAGATTGCAGTGACAGGAGAAGGAATGAGTTGAGTAACGTGAGTACCAGTGGAGT
>JAOPHQ010002025.1:167500-175982 GCA_030340625.1 Merluccius polli
ACTTTAGCTATTGTCTAAACTGGAGTTCAATTTGACATTTTTGTTTTCAGCAAATCTGTTGAATTTTCTTTGCTCTATAGTTTATATCGAATTAACCTTTCATACACTTTTCATACATGCGTCTACTGGGGGTAAGAGCGACGAACGTGAGCTCATAATTTTTTTTTTTGTGTGTTTTATTCTGGTCAACCTACAACAATAATACATTTTTTTTTAATGATATTTAACTCACAGCAGGAAAAGAAAAATATCTTTTTAGTTGAATTCAAGATTTCTTTGTGTTTTAATGGTTACAAAATACTCACAATTTGATTTGACACATTTGAACACAATAATACAATAATTTATCATTATAGGCGTCTATATTTGTCGTCTAAATTTCCTCTGGGGTAAATCAACATTGCGTGTTCCGGAAAATGGCTTGGGACAGTATTTATAAAACAGCCAGGCTTCACGCACATGATCCATAAAATCAGGTGTTCGGGCCTCGGCGAGAAACATTATACCTTCAGCTCATCCCTCCTCTCCCCTGACAATAGCATCCTCTCACTGTGTCCCTCGGGGGCCTGGTTGTAACTCTTTCTCTCTCTCCGTCCCTCTCACCCTTTTGTCTCGTTTTTTGACAGAAAGAGGGCGAAAAAGAAGTGTGGGTGTGTTGTGTTTGTTTTCTTGCTGCAATGTTGGGGGTGTGTGTGTCTGTGTGTGTGTGTGTGTGTGTGTTTCAGGGTTTTTTTGCACGGATGATCTCTGTTTCTCATCATATCACCATAATTTAAACAAGCCAAAGAGAAAATATAACAGAGCAAACTCAGGTTCTGGTATATATACATACTATCAAATCAGCTGTTGCTTGAGAAAACATTTACTCCCAACCGTCAAATGATCTTTTCATCAGTAAAAAAGAAAAATTCACTCACGCACGCACGCACGCACGCACACACACACACACACACACACACACACACACACACACACACACACACACACACACACACACACACACACACACACACACACACACACACACACACACACACACACACACAGAAAGTATGCATTTGTATACCGTCTAAAGGGAGTCGTCCTGTATCCACTCACAGCGCTGACTGGGGTCCAAACCAATGTTATAGAATCACAGCTTATTGTTCAGCTTTACGTTACACACGCACTTGTATACATACAGTGATAATGGGGGTGTTTCTACTGCTGTTCGGAGGAAAAGCCGCTTTCCAACCAAGCTCTGACATGACGGAGTTTGTTGCCATTTTAATTTTCAATGTCACCATAAAAAACTGGAGTAACAAAATATATAAAAAACACTGCTTTAGTGTGCTCTCGTGTATTTCTAGGGTCATTAGAAAGTGAGTTTTCATTTTCTCTCTGTTTGGAAAGACACGCCGCTCCTGACCGGACCGCAGTGCCGACACAGTTTGGGAAATTGACCCAAATGCCACGCTCTGATGCTGCCCACTTCCTCCCTCCGTCTCTGCCTCCCCCTCTCCCTCACCCCCCTCCCCTCCTCTGACGGAGAATGGATTTATGTGCATGTGAGGACCCAGGAGGCCCACTACTGTACCCGGCCCGCTCAACCTGTCAGGGGGACTGATGTATTTCTCTCTCTCTCTCTCTCTCTCTCTCTCTCTCTCTCTCTCTCTCTCTCTCTCTCTCTCTCTCTCTCTCTCTCTCTCTCTCTCTCTCTCTCTCTCTCTCTCTCTCTCTCTCTCTCTCTCTCTCTCTCTCTCTCTCTCTCTCCGGGGCCCGAGCTTTATGATGAAAACTGATACAAACACCGTGATAGAGTTTCGGGATAAATTATTCACGCTACCAATGCTCCCCCCCCCCCCCCACCGCTGCCTCTGGGTTTCTCAGAGGGCACAAATGGCCCTCATTCCTTTTAATTGATCGCCCCTGTCCGCTGACAGAGGAAAAATAGAGACAATGCCAGCATGCATGGCGAAGCGGGACGTGGGGCGTGGGAGGGTGAGGGGCGGAGGGGGGGGGGGGGGTGAGAAACGAAACGGTTGTCACGGTTTTCGGGCGCACCGTGGTCTGTGTCGGGGTGTCGGGGTGTCGGGGGGGGGGGGGGGGGGCGGTGAGGGTCAGGGGTCGACGGCTGGGTTTGGGGGTTGCTGGGGGAAAAAAAGTTAGGTGCGCCGAAATTTACTGCTCGGTTATTGAAGTGGTCTGTCTAGTGGCGGCCGGAGTGGCGGCGGTAGCGGCGGTGGATCCACAGACCGACCGAACCCTACCGCCCCCCCTTAACCCCCTCTCTCCGCCAGGCCCTAATGCCTCCACCATCTGGTAGCATCGGCGGGCCTTTAATTGAAAAGAATTTGTGGACCAAAAGGGGGGAAGAGCTAGGCCAGGTCCGAGAGAGAGAGAGAGAGAGAGAGAGAGAGAGAGAGAGAGAGAGAGAGAGAGAGAGAGAGAGAGAGAGAGAGAGAGAGAGAGAGAGAGAGAGAGAGAGAGAGAGAGAGAGAGAGAGAGAGAGAGAGAGAGAGAGAGAGAGAGAGGTAATGAAAAGAAAACAAGCTCTGTCTTAGTGCCGATAGAGGCCACGAGGAATAACAGCGGCACGGCCCGGTCCGGGGTGCGGACCGGGCCACTGCTGAAAGTGAGTGGGCGAAGGAACTTTCCTATTGCAGACGGCCATCTGCTAAGACGGTTTGAGAGCGGCGAGGCCAATCAGGTTAAACATCACAGTCTCTCATCGCCCGGCCGTTCAGGTGGGCCGTAAAGAGCACTTTTCTTTTTGTCAGATTTATTTCAACGTGAAAAATGTGTTTTTGCTTTCTATGACAGTCAATACACGCAAGACACTTTTTTTTCCCCTGCGCCGCACTTCTTCCTCACCCCTCCCAAAACAAACATGGCCGACATCCGAGCCACCGTGGCGGATAACTGATGAGTCTAACAGGATTAAAGGGCAGCAGGGCTTCAATGTACGGCGACTCGTACGGCCGGCGCTGCACCAGACGCTGGGTTATTAATGTTCGGTGTTTTTTTTTCATCATAATACGTGGAATCACATAAATCAACCCCCAAAAAATGCTCAATGGAATTGGATGTGTATTCCAGATCATGTGGTGCGCGTATATTGCATTGGCGATAAGTGTTCGTGTCTGTAAAAGACCACAGGAAGAGAGACGTCTGGGCCGCAATTGTGTGGCGTTGCACGCAGCGCCGCGGCGTCCACTTAGGCCCACTGCGGCAGTTTGACCGTGAACGCACAGCGGAGGTGCGGACATCGGCGTCGGACGGGCGCCAACTGCCGAGCTCGCTGGCTTAGCCTGGTGACAACTTTAACGACGGCCAAACAATTATTCCCCGTCGAGAAAATATATAATTTACGTGTACTTTTGAGAGAGGGAGAGAGGGAGAGAGAGAGAGAGAGGGAGAGAGGGTGAGAGAGGCAGAGAGGGAGAGAATGAACATATGCCGCGCTATTCGGTTTTATTCGTACTTCTGTGTGTTCACTGGGACAAGTGTTATGAACTGGATGAAGTCATGGGCTGCATGGTTTTAAGCACCCATAGGAGTAGCCCACACCCAAGGTAAACAGACATAGATACCATAGGTAAACAATAATGAACGACAAATGGAGGCAACTTGGCAGATACAGCATTAGTGCACTACTAGCAGACGGAATACAAGCCAATGGTAATGATGGTGATTTTCTGACATCTATTTTTCCAACCGTTGTGAAACAGAGGCTGTGTAAAAATAAGGCAAGCGGCGCCCACCACGCACACACACACGCACACACACGCACACACACACGTGCAAACTCTTATACAGGCACACGTCAGCACATATAGAGTCACACACACACTGTCCCACAGACACACACACACACACACACACACACAAACACATGTGTGTGCGCATGCCGTTATACAAGCACATGTCAATACTCTCACACACAGAAACAAAAAAAAAATTGCCACATGCTTGTTTTGGTGAGCAGAACAATAAGCCAGCATGCAGCCAAGCCGATGTGTTTCTCAAGTGCATCAGAAACAGATGGCGCTTGATTTGTACACCATAGCCGTCAAAGAGCATTTGCTGCATTGCGTGTTACCCAGCAGACGCTGACTGTAAGCTGGACTGACAGTACGAGAAAGTGTAGCGTAGTTCACGCTCTGGTAGAGACTTCCCAGGACAACAACTCCACTTTCAAAAAGTACAAAATAAATAAAAAAGGCGTCCACAGTGTCACAGTTCACCCGCCCAATCAAGCGCGTGGCTCTGATTTCACCGTCCAATCAGAAGGCGGAAATCAGATATGGGTCGAGTCACTCATATGAGGTGTTGAAACAAATGACACGTTCATAAATAAAAAAACAAACAAACAATACCGAGGGTGACACGAGTCACTCATGCGTGCGTGAATGGGTCATGAATCTCTGTAGACCCAGTGCCTGTTACATCGGATGACACTAAGCCCCACCACGCACCACACACACACCTGACCGTGTGTGCGTGTGTGTGTGTGCGTGTGTGCCAGAAGCTAACGTCGCTATGGCTATGCTACTAGAGGTTTCACAAGAGAGGAAGAACCCTGCCACTCGCTGCGGATTGCAATTTTGCACTACATTGGGATTATTTACATTGAGGTAATTCATGAGAATGACTTTAGATTACCAGATCACAAAACCGACATCGCTTTCATAAGTGATCAGATAATCTCTTTAGCTGTGTGTGTGTATGTGTGTGATTATATTTCTCTCTCTCTCTCTCTCTCTCTCTCTCTCTCTCTCTCTCTCTCTCTCTCTCTCTCTCTCTCTCTCTCTCTCTCTCTCTCTCTCTCTCTCTCTCTCTCTCTCTCTCTCTCTCTCTATATATATATATTCGATATTTTTATATATCCAGTAACATCAGAGTTATAATCTACATCCACTCTACAATACAATCAATGATATTATATTGTCATCATATAATATAATAATCTTCCAAAACTATTTGAAACTGGCTTTAAGTAAGTAAGTAAGTAAAATGTATTTCTAAAGCACATTTAAAAACAACTCACATTGACCAATGTGCTGTACAGAGCAGGCAAGTAAAATCACAATTTTAAAAAAGGACTAAAAACTAACTTTAAACTCTGTTTGATACCAGTAAGAGCAGTTGGAGATTCAAGATTCAATAACTTTATTTGTCACATACACATACATGCTTATGGGACTGTGCAAAAAAAACGTGACAGCGGTATTTACAGAGCAGAGCTCTCCTGTGGTCTCCCTGGTTTTTAGACACGCCAAGCGTGACGAGGGGACGTCTCTCCGGGGACACGTCTGACCTTTCACTGGCTGTCCCCGGGCCAGGACCATCTAGGGCCCCTCTGGCAGCCTGGCCAGCACATCCCAGACGTCTAACACAATCACTGACACCCCTCACAGCTGACCCGCACACACACACACACACACACACACACACACACACACACACACACACACACACACACACACACACACACACACACACACACACACACACACACACACACTAGGAACCCGGTCTGACCTCATGCACACACACACACACACACACACACTAGGAACCCGGTCTGACCTCATGCACACACACACACACACACACACACACACATCCAGATACACACAAACACACATACGCAGTACACACACACACCCACACACACATATGCAGTACACACACACAGACAGTACACTCACACACACACACACACATACAAAAGCATGACCTTACACAATGAGTACACACACAAACATATTTTCACACGGATACACTGCCATGCACACATACCCACACACACAAACACTCGTATAGGGGCACACAGAAAAATGCACAAACCCACACGCACACACACACCGTACACACACACACACACAAGCATGACCACACACAAATGGAGTACAAACAAACTGTATTTTCACACGGATACACTGCCATGCAGGCACACGCACCCACATACCCCATATAGGAGCACACAGACACATGGAGAACACACACACGCACACACACACACACACACACACATATGCCACCTGGGTCTGCACTCAGCTGATCTGGAAGTGGCATCACATGGAGGCATGGTGGCGTGCAGAGGAGGAGGAGGAGGGGGATGAGGCGGGGGCTGGGGGGGGGGGCAAAAATAAACAACACAATGTTGACAAATGACTCAGGGGGATGGAGCAGAGGGGTCGTGAGGATGGAGACGAGGGATACATGGGAAAAGAATGAGAGTGAGAGAGAGAGAGAGAGAGGGAGAGTGTGAGAAAGAGAGAGAATAGCTCCGCTGGAGGCCCTTGTGCGGCTCTGTGTTATGCCATGCCAGGGGAGGTGGGGGAGGGTAGGGGGGGAGTGCGTGCGGGAGGGGGGGGGGGGGGGGGGGGCAGCTGGCAGGGTCCAGAGCTGGCATGGCAGAATGTGACAGAGGATATGCAGACAGGGGACTTGGGGAATCCCAACACAATAATGGGATGGCTCAGACCCAGATCTAATCACGACCAGCACCCACCTGCCCTGAGGAAATGACCCGCTGGTGTCTCTGGCATGGCCCAGCCTCCTCTCTCTCTCTCTCTCTCTCTCTCTCTCTCTCTCTCTCTCTCTCTCTCTCTCTCTCTCTCTCTCTCTCTCTCTCTCTCTCTCTCTCTCTCTCTCTCTCTCTCTCTGTCCCCTAGCGCTGAGCCCCCCAGCGCCTGGTATAAGCGGCCCACCTACAGTCCAGGCTACAGTCACTGGGCTCAGCTAGGGGCTCACAGCAGTGACAACGGACTGCGATGTACAAATACGGGATGAAGTACATCAACATAAAACATAAATACATTCATTTTGATAGGGATTGAATTGGATTTCACTTTTTTTTAGTTTGCAGTTTTACAGTTGTAAAGCTTTTTCGGAAAAACAAATACACTTGAACAACAAATATTTAGACTACCGATGCCCTTTGCTATATACTATTGTATATAAAAATGGCAGTTTTGACAAAATCCTCGTGAAAAAAAAGAAAAAAAACATTTGTCTGGTTCATCAGGTCCTGCTCTCTGTGACGGCAGCATTGTTTCTGTGTCCAATATGAAATGAGGGATCGTTTAGATTGTATGATGGCGTTGTCAGTCTGGAGCAACGAACGCTCGCTGATTCTATCCAGAGCTCTGCAGCTGTACTGAGCAGAGCCCCGCTCCAATCATACATAATCATGCACACCACACACACACACACACACACACTGATCTGCACACACACACACACACACACAGATCTACACACCACACTCACGCACACAGATCTGCACACCACACACACACACACACACACACACACACACACACACACACAGATCTGCACACCACACACACACACACACACACACACACACAGATTTGCACACCACACCACACACACACAGATCTACACACACAGACACATGGCACACATGCACACATACAGATCTGAGCGCACAAACACCCCCCCCCCCACCACCCACCCACCCACCCACACACACACACACACACACACACACACACACACATTCAGGCACATACACAGACTTACGGATCTGAACACACACACACAAAAATGCAGGCACGCACACACACTCGTCTCATCAAATGAGTGGACACTGCTCAGTCTTGACGGCTAACGGCCTGGTGGTTTGGTTACCAATCAGTTTCACAAAATGTTTACATTTCAGCCGGGCTGCGCGCTCCGCCTTTCAGGTGCTCCCAGATTGTTGCACCACAATTAAGATCTATCACAGCACAAGCAATTTTAGACTTGGAGCACACATACGCATGTGTCTTACACACACACACACGCACGCACACACACATGCATACACACACACACACATGCACACACACACACTACCTCATTAAAATAAATTCCTTTGCATTATCCTCGATCACTGTTTCTATGTCGTGCTAAATACGAACCAAGTACGTTTTAAAAGCGCATAAATGACTTGATAAGGCATCCCATGGAAATCCTTCAGTGTTTGATTGCTTCAACGTCGAGGCTTTTCATTTGACACCAACCGCCTTTAGGTCACAAGTGTGCGGCTTTCACTCACCCAAAACGCAACTCGGCTCAACTTTGACCAGCGTCTGACTCCGATCTCTCCCTTTTTTTTCCTTCTTCATCTCGGTTTTGTTATGTGTGTTTACCGAGTGCTTCTGTTTGTCAGGTCCAAACAGTATCGTTCCCGACACAAAGTAGTGGTTCTACATTTTTGCCTTTTTCGCTTTCTTCTCTTCCCCCCGCTCTGTTTCATGTTGTAATGGCTTCCCTGTGTGTCTGTCTGCGTTGCTGTCAGCCATGACTCCCTGCAATATTTACATGTTTACGCTCACAATTTCCATCTGTTGTTTCTGGAACAATCAGGCGGGCCAGTCGGGCCTGTGGAGAAACACAGGAGGGGAGGGTGGGGGTGAGGCGGGAGGCGGGGGCCATGATGGTGGTGGGGATGGGGGAGTGCGGATGGGGGGGGGGGGGGGGGGGG